>JAJOZX010001867.1:525000-530000 GCA_023014485.1 Bathynomus jamesi
AGGAAAACTATCGATTTTTAGCACAAGATTAAATAAATTGTTTCCAACCAATGTTATAGAAAAAAAAAACTACCGATTTTTAGCACAAGATCAAATGAATTGAAAAAAGAAAAAAAAATACAAATTTATACTGGAAATCTGCCCGGGTTTTAGCACTCTATCCTTCTTGTTTAAGGTTCGATGTATATAAAAATAAATTGAAAAATAAAAGTTATTAGAGTAGCATACAAGTTTACCAAAGATTTAGCGTTCTACCCTTCTTATCTAAATTTGTTCTGAAAGAATTCAAAACAACAGGATCGAGTTGAAAAAGACCTTTGCTTATGTTGAAGTTATTTGTAAGTTGGATAATGGCAGACTCAAGAATATTTCTATTAACAATGTTGCTGGAGTGAAATAAAACTGAAGCATTATTCCAATCAATGCAGTGGGATAACTCTGACAAATGGACAAAAAGGGCACTGGACGACTGTCCTGTTCTAACGGAATATTGATGCTCTTTTATACGTGTGTGCAAATCCTTTCCCGTCTGACCTATGTAAAAGGAATCACATTGTTTACAACTAATTTTATAGATAATGCCTGAATTATTGGTAGGGCTATTTTTTACTATGATATTTTTCACAATATTGTTATATGAAAATACTGCATTAATATCCAAAAGTTTAAGTACATTAGCAATACCTAAAAAGCCCGGGAAAAATGGAAGTACTAAAATATATTTTGACAAAGTACGAGTGTTATTATTGACACGATAGAAAGTTCGTTTTACCTTGTTGAGACAAGATTCCATAAACGCAGATGGATAACACAGATCATTTCCAATACCGTTCATTTTTTCTAATTGGGCATCGATGTATTCCGGACTGGCGATCCTAAGGGCGCGGAGAAACATTGAATAAAAAATGGCCTTCTTTGTGGGGGTGTCATGTCCCGAGTAAAAGTGTACGTAGGACAAATTTTTTGTTTTTTTCCGATAGATACTAAACTTAAAACCTGAGCTTTCCCTATGTACACGCACATCCAAAAACGGGATTGAATTGTCTTGTTCCACTTCTAAAGTAAACTTAATGGAGGGGACTTGATCATTTAACTGAAGGAGGAAGTTATCCAGGTCACGATTCATGGGCCAGATACACAAAATATCGTCGACGTATCGCAATCAAGGGATGCCAACCCCCAGGATTCTCGGAATGTAAGTAATTCCAAAAAACTCCATATAAATATTGGAGAGGAGGGGCGACAAGGGGTTGCCCATGGCCATGGTTTTAAGTTTAGTATCTATCGGAAAAAACAAACAATTTGTCCTACGTACACTTTTACTCGGGACATGACACTCCCACTAAGAAGGCCATTTTTTCTTCAATGTTTCTCCGCGCCCTTAGGATCGTCTGTCCGGAATACATCGATGCCGAATTAGAAAAAAATCAACGATATTGGAAGTGATCTGTGTTATCCATCTGCGTTTATGGAATCTTGTCTCAACAAGGCAAAACGAACTTTCTATCGTGTCAATAATAACACTCGTACTTTGTCAAAAAATATTTTAGTACTTCCATTTTTCCAGGGCTTTTTAGGTATTGCTAATGTACTTAAACTTTTGGATATTAATGTAGTATTTTCATATAACAATATTGTGAAAAATATCATAGTAAAAAATAGCCCACCAATAATTCAGGCATTATCTATAAAATTAGTTGCAAACAATGTGATTCCTTTTACATAGGTCGGACGGGAAAGGACTTGCACACACGTATAAAACAGCATCAATATTCCGTTAAAACAGGACAGTCGTCCAGTGCCCTTTTTGTCCATTTGTCAGAGTTATCAGACTGTATTGATTGGATTAATGCTTCAGTTTTATTTCACTCTAGCAACATTGTTAATAGAAATATTCTTGAGTCTGCCATTATCCAACTTACAAATAACTTCAACATAAGCAAAGGTCTTTTTCAACTCGATCCTGTTGTTTTGAATTCCTTCAGAACAGATTTAGTTAAGAAGGGTAGAACGCTAAATCCTTGGTAAACTTGTATGCTACTCTAATAACTTTTATTTTTCAATTTATTTTTATATACATCGAACCTTAAACAAGAACGATAGAGTGCTAAAACCCGGGCAGATTTCCAGTATAAATTTGTAATTTTTTTCTTTTTTCAATTCATTTGATCTTGTGCTAAAAATTGGTAGTTTTTTTTTTTTTTCTATAACATTGGTTGGAAACAATTTATTTGATCTTGTGCTAAAAATCGATAGTTTTGCTTACAAATTTGTATGCTCCTCCCACAATCCTTTAATTTTTAATTCTCCGTTTATTGTGTATATATATATATATATATATATATATATATATATATATTTTTTTTATTTTTTTTTTTTCTGTAACCTATATATAGGCTGTAACTCTTTATGTACTTCAGTGTTCCTGAGGATGTCATTAGACGAAAGCGCTTGAGCACCATTTTGTGTTTCCTTTCCTTTGTGGTTTTATTCATCATAAATATTTTTCACGTGTTACTTTCATGAAATAATTTTCATATATATATATATATATATATATATATATATATATACACACACACACAACCTCTGTGTGTGTGTGTGTGTGTGTGTGTATATATATATATATATGATACACACAGACCATGCATGGAACAAGGAACTCTTTTAGAAAAATTAAATCCACTATAGTCCGAATAAGTAATGGTAAATGACAAACACACTAGTATTTTCTTTTTCTTGATGTCAGCCCGACGTAGGCAACGGGTCACTCGCAAAGAGGTCCCAGAAATATAGCTTCCCTCACCAGCTATCTGCAAAGCAGATAGGATCCAAAACAACAACTTCTTTGCGAGTGACCCGTTGCCCACGTCAGGTTAACATCATGAAAAAGAAAAAACTATAGTGTTTATCATTTACCATTACTTATTCGGACTATAGTGGATTTAATTTTCCTAGAAGAGTTCCTTGTTCCATGCACGGTCTGTGTGTATCATAAAAAACCTCAGGGAACCATTCTGAGTTCATTCCCACACATATATATATATATATATATATATTGCGTGCGGACGTAGGTAGGATAGGAGAGTGGTCCGAAAAATGGCAAATGCCATTTAGCTTGGGTAAATGCAAGGTGATGCACACACACACACACACACACACACACACACATATATATATACATATATATATATATATATACTCTGTATATATAATATATATATTATACTGTGTGTGTGTGTGTGTGTATATATATATTATATATGTTTTTGTGTGTGTGTGCGTGTGTAGCACAGTATCTCCTTCTGGCCTTGTCGAAACAGTCAATCTGCGATCAAAATCTATGCTATATAATCAAAATAAAACCTTCTATATTTAGAATGTATAAATTCTTCTACAGGGTGCATTTTAGGGGAAGTTTTCCTTCTTTTGGATATAAAAGCTTCTTGTCAGATGATATAATAACTTCGGAACAAGTGTAGTTTACGTCCCCTTGACGCAAAATGGGACACAAACTACACTAGGTCAAAGTTGGGGAAGTATACTACACTAGGATCTTTAGGAGACATTTTTTAAATGAATCCATCAAATAAAACGTTAAAACTAACGAAAATATTACGACTCAACCTAATCAATCGTCAATTTATATATAAATTGACTATTGGTTTGGTTAAGTCGTAATATTTTCGTTAGTTTTAGCGTTTAATTTGATTAGGTATACGCAAACAAAGTTGGGGAACGTAAACTACACTAGGATAATGTAGAGGAACGTAAACTATACAAGGATAATGTGGGGAAACGTAAACTACACAAGGATAATGTAGAGGAACGTACGTAAACTACACAAGGATAATGTAGGGAAACGTAAACTACACAAGGATAATGTAGGGAAACAAAGTACACAAGGATAATGTAGGGAAACGTAAACTACACTAGGCACCACAGGGGGACGTAAACTACACTTGCTCCATAACTTCTTTTAATGATACGTAACTTCTTTAGATAGAAGAAATAGTCTTAAAAACTTCTTCCAAACTTTTATGTAGAGAAGGTTGGGGGAAGTCTCTGTTTTCTGTGTAGGTAAAGAAGATTGTCTTTTCCTTTCCTTCCTTAAATTTGTCACTCAGTTCAATAATTCATTTCTCTTCATCTCAACGGATTTCGACTTAATTCGATAATTCAATAGGTAGATATCCTAACTGTAATAGACTTTTGGCAAATCGACTTTACACATCAAAAGCGGCTTATTAGGAATAAATTATGATTTGTACACGTTTATTCTTGCATCAATGCACCTTCCAGATTAAATTCACTTCAATTATCATCAAATTCAAATTCATTGTGAATTTCAATATTAAATCGGTTGAGTTAGAGTAGAAATGATACAGAGTTTGGCGAACTTTCAGCTAAAAATAAGAACAGTACTTCAGAATAACTGTGGAGTTTCGACTAACGAACGAACCACCAGATAGCGCCATTTTCTTTCGAAGAGAGTGCTTATATTGGTATGACAGCAATTACAGGATAATGCATTCTGTATAACCTGGTTACAAATCCACCATAATAATAATAATAATAATAATAATAATAATATACTGTATATATATATATATATATATATATATATATATATATAACTGCAAACACGCAGTATAATTAACGTAAAGAACGACGCTTGTATAGGAGATATTCCGCGCAAGACGAGAGAGAGAGAACGAAACAAATGAAAAAATGAGGTAACCACCCGGAATCGAACCCGGGATCTTCCGATTGCCGATCAGATATGATAACCACTACACCATGGGCCTCACTCTTCCAAATGTCGTAATTCTTCTACATACTCGCAGAAACCAATGCCCCAAGGGGGCACCTCCCGCATGCCGTAACATTATATACATTTAACTGCAAACACGCAGTATGTAGAAGAATTACGACATTTGGAAGAGTGAGGCCCATGGTGTAGTGGTTATCATATCTGACCGGCAATCGGAAGATCCCGG
>JAJOZX010001867.1:535000-540000 GCA_023014485.1 Bathynomus jamesi
CCTTCGACATTTCAATTACGTCCTGTAAAGAGAGAATAGAGAAAGTGATTAATTAATTTTTAAGCAAATTGCTACAATGTCATTGACTAATTGGTTTTATCAGTTATAATAGACCAGTTGTTAAAATTACTGTATGAATACACTATTTTGAGGATTAATAACATTTGGATATGGTCTGGTACCAATACCTGCGTTAAAATTGGTGTTATTATACTGCAAAGAAAAAACGTAACAAGACCAAAAAGGACGATTTTCATTAATGTGTCCTTTCTTATAAAATAAAAGCTACATTACTTACAGATGTAGTAGAATATATGAAATACCATTTCTTGTGAAAGAAAATACCTTAATATAGCGGACATACTTTCTCAGAGTTGTATTATTGGCTTGAAATTGTTTAAAATTGAGGTGGACGCAGACTTTTGAACGCCACACACACACACACACACACACACACACACACACACACACACATATATATATATATATATATATATATATATATGTGTGTGTGTGTGTGTGTGTGTGTGTGTGTGTGTGTGTGGCGTTCAAAAGTCTGCGTCCACCTATATACACATTCCCTGTAACATATATAACATATATATATATATATATATATATATATATATATATAATATATATATATATATGTAACTTTTCCAGCTTGTAAATATCTATTTCCTCGTAAGTGAAGTTCTCACAGTTAAAAGCAAATGGTGCAGAATTAATCCTGTTGTTTGTAATTCGAAAATAATGTCCACAAATGTTGGACATTTTAAAAACTAAATAATTTTGTTAAAAGTTTTTCCAACTGAAAAACTTTTCGCGATATGCTTTAATTGCCTATGCTTTTCATTTATATGTTTCCACTTAACTTCAGCTAACCCCACCTTATAAATAAATAAACAAGCAAATAAATAAATATGTGTATATGTACTAGAGGCACTCAATATATTTTGCTCTACCCTTTTTTCTTAGCTAAATAATAGGCCATGGGGCTTAAATGTCTTTTGGGCCGTAACTTTGAACTTTCTGCGCTTCACATAACCGAATTTTTCCAGTTTGGACCTCCCCTCCTTGTATAAAACCGCTTTTAAACGCCCTCCTATAAAACCGATGGTTAACGCAGTTTCGAAAATGGCGCCTGACAGTGATGTGCGTCGTAAACAGAGAGCTGTTTTCGAGTTCTTAACCGCAGAGAAGGAAACAGTTGGAAATATTCACAAACGTCTACAAAACGTTTACGAAGATGCTGTTGTTAATCGAAGCACAGTTGGACGCTGGTCTAAACGTGTGAGATTATCGGAGAGAGGGAGAGCCAGCCTCGATGATGAGCCACGCAATGGTCGCCCGGCATCGGCTGTCACATCTCACACTGTGTAACTGCTAACAGCATCATTCGATCAAATCGGCGCGTCACATACAAGGACCTATCACTGGAGCTAGGAATTAGTGAAGGAAGTGTGAATACGATAATTCAGCAACTGGGATACTCAAAAGCGTGTTCACGGTTTGTTCCTCGCGAATTGACTGAAGATTACAAAGCCCAAAGAAAAGAAATTGCTTTTGAGTCGTTGGTTCGATACGAGACAGAAAGGGATGACTTTCTTTCACGAATTGTGACTGGGGATGAGACTTGGGTACAACACTTTGAACCTGAAACAAAACAACAATCCATGGAGTGGCATCACGCAGACTCCTCGCGCAAGAAAAAGTTCAAAATGGCTCCCTCTGCAGGAAAGGTTATGGCCACCATCTTCTGGGACATGAAAGAGGTGATTCTGGTGGACATTATGAAGAAAGGACAAAGAACGAACTCAGAGGCATATATTGCTACCCTACAGAGACTCCAGAGACGTATAAAGCGAGTTCGACCAGAGAGAAAACTGGAAGACGTCCTTCTTTTGCACGATAACGCAAGACCACACAACAGTTTGCAAACAAGAGAGGCCATCACAAAAATGCGCTTGACTGTGTTACCCCACCCTCCATACAGCCCGGATCCGGCACCTTCAGACTTCTATTTGTTTGAGCCAATGAAGGATGGTATTCGTGGAAGAAAGTTTCAGAGTGACGATGAGGTTGTTGAGGAGGTTAAGAGGTGGCTCGAGCGGAACCCAGCCGACTTTTACCAGCAAGGAATAAAGGCCCCTGTTTAGAGATGGAGGAAAGCCGTAAAAAAGGATGGAGACTATGTGGAAAAATAAAAACTTGTAAAAAAAAGGTATGTAACTACTTGTATACAAAATTTCTGGAACTTACAAGGAAACTTGGAAAGAAAAAAAAAAGGTGGGGCAAAATATATTGAGTGGCCCTCGTGTATATATATATATATATATATATATATATATATATATATATAAACGTGGGGATTTAGGCAATACTTTCAAACTGCAAGTAACCTCATATCAACAGTATGAAAGCTGTCATTGTTCTCACTACTTTGCAGAAGCGGTACTCGCTTCTACAGATGTCGCTCCTGGCGAAGAAGCTACCTTAGAATCCTCACACTCTGCCAAAAAGTACACACCTCCAAATAGTCTGCTGTTGGAAGCAGAACTTGGATTTACAGGCCTCAAAGGCCAACCTCAGATCGCGCGTACAGGCATTCCTCGGTTTACGAATTAATTCGTTCCTAGAGAGCGTCCGTAAAGCGAAACTTCGTAAAGCAGAGCATTATTTCTCATAGACTTAATGTTATAATCAAGGGTTACGTTTTCAGAACAAAATTTTACATACAAAATTATATAAAAATCGCAAGAAAATGTAATAAAACAATAGTTTATGCAGCAAACAACGGTTTGTTCATAGAATGCATCATTTTAAATAAAAAATAATCCTTTAAAATAAAAAAGAAAGCAAAGAAATATTAAAGTGCAGTACAGGGGCCTCTTCCTCTTCAAGTGTTACCTGATCTTGCATGGCAATAAGATCTTCGTTTGATAGTTCTTCACCATGTGATTCAAGCAATTCTTCTACATCATCTTCGGAAAAATCGAGATTCAATTTATTAGCGATCGTTACAATTTCTGTTTTCTCATTTTGTATGTCTGCCATTGGTTCAAAGCCATCAAAATCATCGACGAAGCAGACATATAAACTGATGCATTCCCAGACACCAAGGTGCGTGAACGCGCCAGAGCGAACAAACGCACGCACGATGCTTCTGAAGCGATTACCACATTACGCATTGTATATGCTTGCGTGAGATAATTATTTTACCTTTTAAATTTGTTTATTTAATTTTTTATTTAGTGTAAAATAAAATTCGTAAACCCGGGGATTCGTAAAACGAGGCGTCGTAAAGCGAGGTATGCCTGTACTTATGCGAATAAGATGCGCTCCTCAAACGAACAAGAATCTGCAAGAATGTTAGTCACCTAGGGTTGCCAACCGTCCTTTTTTGAAAAGGACAATCCTTTTTTGTAGATTTTTGTCCTTGTCCTTTATTGAGTTCGGAAAGGACGCCATTTGTCCTTTTCTGATAACAATCTTGTTCCAAACAACAGTTTTGTAATAAAACTTTTGTTTAAAAGGAAATAATTACAGTCTCAAGTAACATTTTATAAGTTCATTTCTTCACCTCAATATTAACGTTCCGTGTAGCGGGCCTGTAGGATTGCGTTTCTTAAATAAAACTTGGCAATCACTTCTATGTAGATTGCAGAACCCATCTCGATTCGTTCAGTTCTTCTCCAGTCTCCAGAATTCTGAGGCGAGAAAGTTCCGAAAGTGTTAAGTGTCAACAAATAGGTACGTTATTTACGCAATAATCATAGTAATTTCCTCACCTTATATAAATTTAAAGTGTACAAACACAGGCAGCAAATGACACCTGCTATTGAAACATAGTGATTTCAAATTTGTGAATATTTTCAAAGTAGTATCTTTTGTTTTATCTATTTCTGGAACATCTGCATATTGCGAAAGAATTTTCAGTGTGATGAACGCTCAATCGCGTGATGATAGAAACCGATGTTCGGTTGAACTAGTAAAAAGTGAGCTTTTTGTTTATTTCAGTTTAAAGGATAATTGTTTGGGTTTTGCGAAAAAAATAAAAATGATACTCTTTTACTGAAATCTGCAAAAAATCAAGAAAAGTATAAATTTAACAATAAATAAATATTAAGTTACCATAAATTTTGTCAATGCATGACTCAATGGGTCAATATCTGTATATCAATAAAAATATTTCCTTTAAGAAAATATGCAATAAAAGAGTATGCAGTATAAATTGTAATAAATTATAAATAAAATTTTACTTCTTTCCCTGACCCTGTAGACAGCATATTGGAATTGATGTTCTTGTCCTTTTTTCAAACTTCATGGAGTTGGCAACCCTATAGTCACCTCTTCGCAAAGTGGTGAGGACAAGTCCAACTCTCATTTCTAGTGTGTCAGGCGAGAACACTGTTTGTATGTGGTGGCCTGCAGTTTTAGTGTGTATATATATATATATATATATATAATTTAGTGGTGGACCGGATATCCGCATCCGCATCATTTTTAACATCTGCATCTGCATCCGCATCCGCACTTCTGACTGCAGATGTTATGCGGATATTACCTCTAATAAATTATGCAATTTACAATTAAATTAACTTATAAAGTACCTTATACGGCCCAGTCATGCACATTTCATGTAAAGTATTAATTATTAATGAACAAACAAATATATAAACCTCAAAATATAAATACGTGGTAACACAGAAAATTGAATGAAACTTGTTTCATTGAATTTTCTGTGGCTGAAACTCGAGAAAGTTATTATTTTTATCATAATGAAAACATTAATATTAATTTTAATTCTTATGCATTGCCTGCCATAATAGTAATATCACAAAATTTGAAAAATTATGTCATATATTCATAATCCTATATTATATTAATAGATTAACTAAATATCCGCATCCGCGGATAATGAAATTAAAAATCCGCATCCGCATCCGCAGATGTTGAAAAACTGACATCCGGTTCACCACTACAGTATATATATATAT
>JAJOZX010001867.1:542500-620000 GCA_023014485.1 Bathynomus jamesi
ATACTGCGTGTTCTTTGCAGTTAAAATGTATCTAAGGTGCGGCATGCGGGAGGTGCCCCCCTTCGGGGCATTGGTTTCTGCGCGTATGTAGGAGATTTACGACTTCTGATCGAGTGAGGACCATGGTGTAGTGGTTATCATATCTGACCGGCAATCGGAAGATCCCGGGTTCGATTCCCGGGTGGTTACCTCATTTTCTCATTTGTTCGTTCTCCCTCCTCATCTTGCGCTGTATGTTCTCCTATACAAGCGTCGTTCTTTACGTTAATTATACTGCGTGTTCTTTGCAGTTAATATATATATATATATATATATACTGTAGTGGTGAACCGGATGTCAGTTTTTCAACATCTGCAGATATACAGCATATATATATATATATACCGGGTGTCCGAGAATTATCTGTACAATTTTTGGCTGTTATTAAAAGTCAACCATGAAGTGTAGAAATTCCAGTGTTGTCCCATTTTACAGAGAATCTCATTAAGTTTTTTCTGATCCCACGTTTTGACAAGTTTTTTAGAAATGTACGCGGGTGACAGACATTGATGATTTAAAAGCAAGAATCACAGCTGCTATTGAGCGAATTGATGTGGATATGGTGCAGCGTACATGGCAACATTTGGAGTATCGATTGGATGTTTTGCGAATCACTAATGGTGCACATATCGAATGTTTGTAACAACGTTACTTTAATAAAAGAAACTTTTGAAAATACAGATTCTAAATAATCTTGCTTAAGAATTTTACGTGTGTTATCAAGAATTTTATTAAAAGATGAAATTGTACAGATAATGTTCGGACACACTGGAATTTCTAAAAAACTTGTCACAACTTGGTATCAGAAAAAACTTAATGAGATTCTCTGTAAAATGGGACAACACTGGAATTTCTACACTTCATGGTTGACTTTTAATAACAGCCAAAAATTGTACAGATAATTCTCGACACCCTGTATATATATATATATATATATATATATATATATATATATATATATATATATATATATATATATATATATATATATATATATATATATATATATAAGGATATGACTTAGTGTATACAGCTCGTAACTAACCTGGTAAGTGGCAGTCAACTTATATATAATGTAAAACATATCTAACTATGGTATTAAAACAACAATTATGTAACTGAAAAGAAAATAGTAAATTTAACAAGACAAGATAATGTAAAGTGAATGATTTCAATAGAATTTTAATGATTGCTTATCTATAGTGTAACACTTGTCTTTCCACAGTTTCTGAGGCAGCCCGAATGCTTACATTTTAATACAGTTTCCACTTCACGACTTGACATATAGATTTGTACATGTCTCAAGCCGGGTTTTTTTATATCCTTTAGATGGGTCAGATAGCGTAAAAAACGGTGGAAGCTTCCGCGAATGTGGGAAATAGGTCTATACAGGTATACCCCGTTATTCATAGCTTCGATATTCGTAGCTTCGCTTATATGTAATATATATTTTTTGACACCAAATTCCGCTATTCGCAAACCCAGCTCCGTTTTTCGCAATGCCAGATAAGGGACAAAATAATTCACAATTCCGCCTGCTACCAAACGCAGCGCAGCATGCCCGTATCGCAGGCCATTATTCAAGAAAAGGCACGGTCTTTGTGGCGAGATGTGAGGAAGGAAGTCGTTGATGAAGGTGAGAGCAGTGGTGGTGAAACTTTCAGTGCGAGTTGGGGGTGGTTTGACCCCAGTCGGGGGTGGTTTGACCCCAGTCGGGAGTGGTTTGAGGAAATGAAAGTACAGTACATTAGGGTGTGTCAATTTGGGAGGTGAAAATTAATTTTTGCCAATTCCTTCACTGAGTGATTTTAAAAATATGTTTTTGGATGTGAAGAATTCAAATCTGCTATTATTTTTGTGATTGCTCAACACTTAGCTTGGTAAATCTACGTTTGATTAAAAAGCACATAAATTGCTCTCGGAAAACAACATTTATTAATTTTAGCTTCTCAAAATGTCAGGTAATGCTATAAAAATTTTAGTTTCTCTGCATAAAACATATCCTAGTAATCATAAAACATATCTTTGTAATCATAAAACAACATTAGAAAGTAATGACATCAGTAAAAAAAATATTTAAACAACAAGTTTCATCAAGTCTTGCTTTGATTCGTTCTTGGACATCAGCCGCCGACTTGCTTCTTGGCCTCTGATATAGCCCTCACGTTTCTCATGTGTATACACCCTGCCTGCTGCCTCTGTGACTTGTTTCACACACCTCTCTATTGACTGAGCATGACAGGGCCACTGTGGAACTTGCATAGGCTTGTCAAAGAACTTCTTTACTTCCGCTGTAGTCAGTTTACATGTCAAAGGAGGTTCAAATACCCCGTCAGACCAGTCTCTCAGCTCCAACACGGAAGAAGCACTGGGGTTGATGGAAGGTGTCTTCCTGGGACGTACAGAAAGATCTCCAAGTGTGTCATCATCTCCAACCCTCATGTCAGCAAGCTTTTGGACACCAGCTCTCCTCTCCTCACTGTCATCTGAGCACAAAAGTGTCTGGATTATCATTTCGCTGAATGCATACCATGCTGAGCGCTTGATGGTTGGCAAAACAGCATCCACTACAGCCTTCTTTTGCAGCCTAACTAGCCGCAGCTGAAACAAGATGTGGCGTGGGCCTTCCACACAAGAGTGTTTTACTTTGATGTTGAACCAACAGGGGTAGTACACACCAACAATGTATTCCAATATCAGTCTTAAGTTGTTGAGGGTTTTCCCTTTAAGGCCATGTTTTGAAACCCATATGCGACAAAGCCTGTTTGCTGTTGTCAACCACCTTGAATGGCTCACTGGACCAATTTCAAGAAGGGCCAGATCTGTGGGAAGTTCTCCTGTCCTTATGGCCTGTGTGATCCTATACCCGTACGCTTGATCAGTAGCGAGATCCTTTACGACATTGTCACTCAGTGAAGTAAGAGGCTCTCCAATTGAGAGTTTGGTGAATGAAGGATCAATTTCAAGTTCGGTTGCAGTGTCTAGCATCTTGCCAATGTTACCTGTCCACTTGTTGTTAGACAAGGTCTTCCCATCCAGTGCTGTGATCAAGTGTCGCAGGGGTAACTCGTTAGTGTGGAGGGCACAAACCAACCAGATCAGCTTACGGCAAAGCTTGACCTCTACCCAATGCATGGAACCACCCTCCCAGCCAGTGTTAACATTTGTAGAATCACCTCCAATGGCCTGCAGGCTTTTATCAATGCCCTTCTTCTTCATGAAATCTACAAGATTATCAGCAATAACTTCAGCAGGTTTTTTTCTCGTTGAGCCTTTCTCAGGAGTGAAGTGGTAGAGATATCTTCCACCTGGCTCACTGCACACAGAATAATGCTCTTCTTTGATGATGCTGGGGAACTGACTATCTGAATTGTCTGCTTTCAGCATAACTTTAGTTGTATCTTGACGGCCGTCAAAGAAGATGCAGTCAATTTCACCCTTCTTACAAAGATCATCAAATTCCTGACCCAGGGATCTCATAACTTTTCCTTGGGCCCTCTTGACTTTATTGTGATCAATTACAAGTCTCTTGTCTTCTTCAGTGATCAAGCCAGCATCCATAAAGGCAGCAGTGGTGATGGCAGCTGTGGCACGCAGGCCAACACCATATCTGATGCTATGCATAGAAACATTAGGTATTTCTAATGTGTTGTACTCTGGCTTTTTATTGGAAGTTGAAGACGTGCTTGGTATTTCTAATGTCACTTCATAACTTCCATCCTTTCCATCTTGAGCATCAGCTATTTGTTCTTCATTTTCATCATCAGAGAAAATTATTTCATTTGATGGCATTGAAACATCCTGCTTACTTGTCTGCTTATATTCAGCAAGCCTTCTTCTTTCGTCTTCTTGCCGCTTCTGCTTTTTGACTTGTCTGTTGTGCTCAGGTTGATCTGGCAAGCCAATCTGATGTGGTCCAATAGAACCAGACTTGTCTCTCTGACCTTTAATGAAAGCAAGTTCCTTCACAGGGATCTTCATCTCCCTAGGGCAGGGGTGGGCAACCTTTTTAAGTGAGCGTGCCAAAATCGTCAAATCTTTGATGCAAAATTTTCTCACGTGCCAACCGAAATTTTGGGGAACATATTATTATTTGGTGCCTTTTAAGTATTGGGAGAACCTTTTCAAATAATCAAAAATTACACTGGAGCGGTAAAATCAAAGAATATTGTAAGAGTGATTATTGTAAGTCATGTAAGATTGAATAAATGTAAAATTTAGTGACGGAATTTTTACTTGAAGGTCGTTCTACCCTGTTGATAGCGTGGATATTTTTTATTAGCCTTTAAGTGTAATTATAGCTGCCATATACAGCCACACAATTTAAAAACGCAATTTTTAACATCAGCAAAAGAGTAAACAATAATTCTGATTTTTTTTTTTTTTTATATCAGATCAATCAGCCATAAGTTTTTTCAAGTTTTCCCAATACATTACAGTGCCCAATCTCATAATCGTTTTACTTGACTAAAGCACAATGAAAGAAAATAAAATTAAAGATATTCTTTTATTGATTCTTAATCCCTTATGAATAATACATAAAAATTACAGAGAAAATAAAATGTTATTTTACCTACATAATATATTAAACAGAAGTTAATATTTCCATTTTTTAGCAGAAAACATTAAGTTAAAATATAAAACTCAGCGAAGAATTTGGATATTTATTTATTTAATTTTTTTTAAGGTGAGCCCGGGGAATCGCGTGCCGGAAAAAAGTTGTTGGCGTGCCACGTTTGGCACGCGTGCCAAGGGTTCCCCACCCCTGCCCTAGGGCATGTACAGTTAATGTGAGTTTCGTTTTTGCAACCAGCATCTGCAAGGCAGCCAAATTCAGAGTAGAGAACAATTTTACACTTGCAACTGAGGATGTCAAAAAGCTTGTCAAGTTTTGCAATGAAAGCCTCTTTGACATGTAGCTTTCCTCTCCCAAGAGATATGTTTTTGGCCTGCTGCCAGCTCTCTTGGATCTTGTTTAAGATTGTGACTCGTGAATTTACAACGGGGGCTACAAAAGAACTGTTTGCTCGTTCCCACTTTTCAAGCACTTTAGGGTAAATGTCCTTTGCAAGACTGGCTGCTGGGTAGTTTCTCACATCCTCACCACTTTGTTCTCTTAGCAGTAGCCCATATTTCAGAACGTCTCGCAGAGTTGGGAGTTCAGAGGGCAACAACTCTCTACCAGTTCCAATTAGGTTGCTCATATGTGTGAATGTCCCCAGTCTTGTCCTCCTTTTAGAAGCCATTGTAGGTCAATTCCCACTGGTTAGGATGGTAGCACTGACGGACAAGTAATCTTCAGCACACTGATGAGTATGTTTCAACCTGTGAAATAAGCAAAAACAGCAGTGCATTATATATACAGCATATATAATTATTAATATAATTTATTATATAATTCCACAAAAAAGTCAAAAAAGTCACTATTTTTATGTAGCTTCTTACCAAGCAAAACTAAATTATATTAAATTAACAAAAATATCTTTAGAATTCCTAAGTCATGCTGCAACTTTTTAGCACCCCTCATATTTGGAATTTGAAAGTTGAAAAATTCGACACACCCTAACAGTACATGTATGTTTATTCTTTTATTGATGTTATTCATAACTTACTATGCTAATACAGGTCTGTATTTGTGTTTTATACTTACTTTTATGTATCGTATGGGAACGTATCCAAACATCTTACCTTCTGAAAAATGGCCACCGGAACGCTTCCCCCCATAAAAACATGTATTTATATGAGTAAAAATGATTCGTTATTCGCAATTTCGCTATTCGTAGTGAGTCTGAGGGGTATACCTGTATAGTGTATGTTACCGTGATAATGCAGGGTGCATGCTAGAGTAGCTGTTGCAAACACTTTCGAAAGTGCTGGGATATTGTCGAACCTGTATAACATATAACTTATCCTAATCTAACACAACTTACTTAAACTCACCCGAATGGAGTTTTGCGTGAAATAAGTTCAGCTCACTCATATTGGACCAAGTGGGGTTTTCCTCGACCCATTACAATATCTGTCAAAATTAGGAGCATACTGATACGCGAGAGCGCAGGATATGATAAGACATAGTAATTTATAAGCATTCATAAAAATGAGATGTATGTAAGATATATTTTGTATAACTTGACCGGACTGCGGATCTGTGTACAGAGCATTTACTTACAGTACTGTGTAGTAATTACAGCTTCTATCCTTGGGACTTAATTAAAATATTTACCACATTTTCACTTGGAAAATGTAATAACGCCACTTCATGTACGATGCAAAAGAACTTAATTTTACTGCAATTCACTACGTTTCAGCACAGGGAGGATTAATGAAGTAAAATGATAACCCGTAATATCTTAATAAGTTAATAAATAAAAATAAATAAAATGTGTTTGAAGAAACAGTTAACAATAGTTACAAAAAAGTCCAGAGTTAATATACCATATTAAAGGAAAGATTTTCTCAGCAACGATAATACTTTGCATCGAGAGACTGTCAAAGTTTTATCTTTTACTTCTACAGTTGACTTCTAAGTATTTTCTTCCTTTTCCTTGTCTATTTTATTATGTAGGATATAATTACTTCTTTTTAAGGGAATCAGACACTTAATTTGCCTTAAGGAACGTAAATTTCGACTTTTAAAATGAGAAAATTTGTTTGAATTCTCCATTTTGATTTCTGAACCGTGAAACGTAATTATATGCTTGTACAGATACGTTAAAATTCGTTATATATATATATATATATATATATATATTGCTTTTTCTGGCGCAACACACCGGTACGGCGTGCTAGTACCTTTTAATAAACTGACAACAAAAATATACAAACTTTAACGGTTTCATCTTTCATTTCCGACTCTGCTCAGTTTTTACTGCAGCTTTAATTGTTTAATTGCCATAACCGCCACCCTACGTTTATTATATATATATATATGACGAATTTTAACTTATCTGTACAAACATAAATTCCAATCTTAATTTTAAAGACAAAATTGTCAGTTGATCTGCATTTCAGAGACCTCTTTTTTTTCTCCAAGTTAATTGCCATTTCTTTTTCAACTGAAATTCGAGCCAAATTCGAGAATCTGCCATGATTCGTCGTGCCTCTTGAGAGAGTCGTCATGCTGTCAAGTAAAGGAAAATTTTTTTTCATTAAAAATTTATTTAAAGGAATGATCAGCGGAAGTTGCATCCTCTTGACAGCTTCAATAAAGTCTGTTTTAAGTTGAATTTCAAGGAAGATTCACGGGATTTCTCTTGTAGCTTTGCACTCGCAACTCAGAGTTTTGATAAACATATTCCAATTCAGATAGAAAGGCTGCACGGATACTTCGTTTGAAATGTCATTTAACTGGGAGAGATAAGTATTTTTGAAATGAGAAACTTAGGTACGTAAAGATCAGAAGGATGAGAAGTTCTGAATTCAATGAAATCGTTCTTTTATTGCGGTGACTATGTATGTTATCTGTGATTTAAAACTTCATTTATATGGTGTACCATGACACCAATAGATTTTGATACCTAATTATGATTTGAGAATTTTTTCTTTTGTGGAAAATCAACAAAATTATGTATTTTCCTTTATGGGAAACAGTAATCATGTTGTGACAATTTCCCTTCACAGCAAAACATCAAAACCATTGTTAGAATTATTTGAGGTTTCCTCAAACCAAAACGAGAAAATTATACATGAAAAATCTTCGTTCCAAAATGCAACATTATTGTTAATGCTTTAAGAGGTTCTCAAATTGATTTATTCTGATTCTTTTTCAGGCTGACATCCTTTCTATCTGTTGCGTCATCTTGCCTTACACAAACTAGAAATACTTGTTCTGTAACATTCGATATGTGATGAAGTTGATTTATGTCTCAAAATTATCTGTTATTTTACTAATGACAAGATTTAATCTGTGTTGACAGTATCAATAACTGAAGTGGGCGTAACTTGTATCCTTCTCTTCCCTTAAATTATAGTCTGAAAACCATCCACATGGTTAAATCACAGGTTATCACTGAGACGAGAATTTCTAGAATTTTCAACACTTTGATAGAACGACATTCATAAATGCAATGAAAAGTTTTCGATTATTTACATAGACACTGACACTTATGGTAAATTGAGCAGAATAAGTTCACTTATACATGATTAGTATTATTTTGTTCAAACACGTTGATTGATAAAATTATATCACTTGGTCGAATTTATTCTATATTGAGAGAAAGAACCTGCATGACTGAATGACTCAGCAATTTCTATGAGCTTGAGAAAAACTCGAGGACAGAATGACACACCTCAGTAAATAAGTTGCTTTTCAACATACAATTTTATGTTTCTTAATGTTATCCAAACTTTGTTCTTATTTGTAATCAGGACAACTTTTTCTTTCAGAACACAGAAATCAAGGACTTTTTGCAACTTTCTATACATAGAAGTATTATCTTCTATTGTCTCAAACCACTCAGAAAAGAAGCTTTAACACCATTTCTTCAATTTAACCCTAAACCGGTGAGGTGTGGTATAGGAGACCACGTGACAATATTGTCACGTGGTCTCCTAGACGTTATTATATCATCTGACAAGAAGTTTTGAAATTCAAAAGAAGGAAAAACGTCCCCGGGAATGCCCCCTCATAAAGAAGTCCTGAGTTCTAAATTTAGAAGGCTCTATTTTGAGTGAACCATCTATCTCGAAAGCGCAGCAATATATTTACTTTATCTTTTACGGAATTATTGGAAATCTGGCACATCAGCATTTCGTACAGCAAGTTTCAACTTGTTTCGCACGATACGAACAACAAATTGTTTTAAAATGCTAAACACTGTCCCGAATCTTTGCAATAACGGTGACATACATCTAAGCAATATAATAAAACTGCATTTTCCTCAGGCATAAAAGAGTTACTGATAAAGAAATCAACCTTTACACTTCAATCATGACAAAAGTTTATATACAAAGTGTCTCCAAACAATCAGTTTCGTAATGTAGTTTCGCAATTCTCGTAATCTTTGCAATCTTCTGAGACAGATTTTGCATTGTTTTGTATCGCAGTTTTGGGGGTTTTATATAAAGTATACGTATTAATAAGCAGAAGGTTTTGTTCTTATTAAATGAATGATTTTGCTTCCTTGCTAACACCGAGAGTCATATAATACAATGGATATACACGTAAACAAAACATATGGGCGCAGACGAAGTTACCATCCAACTCTTACCCAGATCCAGTAATATTAAAAATGTGTGTGTGTGTGTGTATATATATATAGATATGTGTGTATGTGTGTGTGTGTGTGTGCATGATAAAATTAGTCCCCAAGTGCAAAACATGCTCTACGTGATGTCCTCTCAGCTCACGATATTTACACGATACTTTCGACGGAAGAGTCCTGCCCAACAGATTTCCTGCGATTTATGATAAAGGAATATCATGGCCACCAACATCATCAGATCTAAATCCCTGTGACTTTTATCTGTGGCGTTGTTTAAAAAATAATGTTTAAACAGACTCCACACACAATATAAAAATTGAAGTGGACAAGTAATTTCTCAGATTTTCACAGATACTCTGTCCAAAGTAAGGCAAAATTTTATTGTTTATGTGCAAAGGGTTAATGAGCTCGGAGGACATCACATAGAACATGCTTTGCACTAGGGGACTAATTCCCCATGTGAAAAGAAGATACAGTAAAAATTTCATGTTTATTTCAGTTAATGAAAAAAAATACAAACTTTTCAAAGTGTCAGATTTTTAAAAAACACCCGATATCAAAATGAAATGTTATGCCAATTATTAAAAACATAGTTTGAGGAGCAAAGAAAAAGTTTTAAATTCTCTCCATTTTGCATAAACATTTTTCAAAGTATCTACTACATTATATATTATATATTTTTAAAAAATTCTGAAGTATCAAAATTTTCTTAAAAGATAAATATCTGTTGAAGTCAACACACCCTAATTATTAAAGATATAAAAAAGCTTTTATATGTACACAACTGTACAAAAGTCTAAGGCAGACCTGAAAAAATCTTGTATTGATAAATTTTCTCAATTTCAAAGTTAAAATACACGTGTTAGCTTCAAGATTTATCATTTATTAGAGAAACATCACCATAAGTACTTAAAAGTTACATACAATTGTCGAAAGTCAGTATTTTGTATGACCGCCCTTTTCCTGCAATTCGATTTGGAATGCTATCTTGGAGTTTTTGTAAGAAATCCGCTGGAATGTTGTTCCATGCATCTAGAAGGACCTGCCATAGCTCTTCTCTCGATTTTGGCTGCTTTTCTTGCTTCTTTCTATCTAAATAATCCCAAACAGCCTCAATAATATTTAAATTAGGGCTCAGGGAGGCCACTCCATCAGTTGCGAGTCTCCACGTTCTTTCTATTCTCCAAATCGGTTTTGACTACATTGGCAGTATGCTTAGGGTCATTGTCGTGCTGAAAAATAAAATTTTGCCCGATTAATCTCCGACCTGATGGCACAGCATGATGAATTAGGATCTGTCTGTATCTTTCTGCATTTAGTATTCCATCAATTTTGATAAGATCCCCAACACCATTTGCTGAAATGCAGCACCAAACTTGGTTAGATCCTCCACCATGCTTAGTTGTTGACTGCAAACACATTTCCTTGAATTGTTCTCCGTTTCTTCTTCTCACATACTGTCTTCTCTTTGTGCCAAAAATTTCAAATTTTGACTCGTCACTCCAGAGGACCCTTTCCCACTGGTCAGCATTCCAATTCTTTTGAGCATATTTGAGCCTCTTTGACTTGTTTCCTTTCCTGATAAATGTCTTTTTGATTGCCACTCGACCATTAAGACCATTTCTATGAGTGAGCTCCTCACGGTGGATGAGTGGACTTGTAGTTCTGCACTGGAGTTTCGTCTATTTCTGAGAGATGTTAGCTTAATTAAGGTGTGTCTCATCGTTTTTATAAAATTTCCTTGGCCATCCACTGCGTTTTCAATCTTCAACTTTGCCTGTTTCGCGCTGTTTCTTCAAAATTGCTTGAATACCACATCTTGATACCCCAGTTTGTCGCGAGATTTCTGATTGAGATTGACCCTGCTGGTGCAATAATACTACCCGGTGTCGAGTTGCAATGGATATTTTAGCCATTGCTAAACCAATGTAAAATTTTATGCCTTTATCTAGAAAAAGAGAAAATTAACAATAAAGAAATTTTATTAAAAAAAATTAAATTTCATTTAGTTTGGAGCATTAAACAATTACAAAAACATACAATAGAAGTTCTGTTTACAAACTGTTACTGAATGAGCTTAGAATATCTTGTAAAATAGTACTTAAAAGCTTTGTGTTAAATTTTGTTCTATCTCCAGCAGTAGCACGTTTTGATGAAACATCCGTTTTCTTCGTTAAACTGCCTAATAACTGAAATTATTGACAATGACTATACATTATAATTTATATTTATAAAAAAAAAACACTAACATGCTGAAATATTCAACATAATTATTGAAAAAAAAAGACAAAACGCAACTGTACAAGGGTGCCTAAGACTTTTGCACACTAGTGTATTATATATATATATATATATATATATATATATATGGGATTGAACTTAGAATGGTCCCTTGAGGTGTGTATATATATATATATATATATATATATTATATATATATATATATATTATATATATATATGATAATTTATATATATATTATATATATATTCAATTAGCGTGTGTTGACTTCAACTTCTTTTATGAAAAAAGTTGACAATTCAGATTCAGTATACGATAAAATATATATATATATATATATATATATAATGCACACAGACCGTGCATGGAACAAAGAACTCTTCTGGGAAAATTAAATTAAAATTTATTTTATTGGGGTTGTTTAACCTCCTTCGCAACATCTAAGGTCATATGACGGAGGGGACCTACAGCTTTACGTGGGACCCGAAACACGGGTCGCTACATAATCTGGGCGCGGAAGACGGTCTCCCGTCCAACTACTACCCAGACCAAATGTCGCTTAACTTCGCTCATCTCCGGGAAGCGGTGATACGACATTGGCCTTGACGTAGCCCGGAAAATTAAATGCACGGTCTGTGTGTATCATGAAAAAACCTCAGGGGACCATTCTGAGTTCAATCCCATATATATAATATATATATATATATAAAATCAAGTGTGATAAATTGTGAAACAAACTATATCCGCTTTATACCATGTTTTCCACTTTGGTGAAATTTTATTCATAGCCCCATTCTTTGACTATATAGTCGTAATAAAAGAGAGAACATACTTTAGAAGGGGATATAAAATAAACCTGGCCGCTTATACGCGGCTCATCTCATTAGGAAATCTGGTTGAAACGTTCTTTGAAAGCCATTTTGCATGAATTGAATCCCCCTCAATTAACCTTATTAGCCTTCCTGTCTTGCGTATATCCTCAAGACTGAGAAAATGAGACTCTCTAATTAACGAACCCTTATTAAAGTATATATTTCAAATGCAATCTTAATGGTAAGGTAAAGGTATATACACGAGTGTACACACACACATATATATGAGTGATCCAAAGGTAAACGATCAATGTATGGTAGTAAAAGTTTTATGTAAGTTTGCCTACATACTCGTACACGTTTGCATTTAATGGTATTTCAAATAATATGGAATATATCACATACTCGTATAAACATATAATTCAATCATCATTGGATGAATAAAGGAAACATAAACTTAACTGCAGATGGTTTAGCACTATATTTTGTATATGGGGGCTTTCACGGAAGTTTTATTACATTAAACGCCGAGGAATAGTTCTCGTTTAGCCTGTAGTTATTGTGAGCCGACCGAAGATCGAAACGATCTCCGCGATACGATTCCTCTGTTGTCATCGGTGTCATAAACATTTTACAAAATAACTAAATACCAAACTGTTTAATATATATCGAATACCAGAATGCTTAAAAGTATAATAAGATGTTAGGTGAATATTCTCTCACTTTTGGGAAGTTGAATTAAATTGAAATATTTCTTTTTTATGCAGGAAGGATGGACCAAGAACGAATGCCCGCAAAAGCGCCCTCCCCCCCACCCCATCATAGAAGAATAAGAGAGCCAAAATCAAAGTCCAAGGTTTTCGAGATGCTTGGACACTGCGTTTGAATGATTGGAGGTCATAAACAGGGGGAAAGATGGATTGAGGAAGGTTGTTCCATAATTGACCGGATGAGTAGATGAAAGATTGAAAGTACCGATTAACCCTTGCGTTAGAGGCTTGGACAGAAAAGGAATGAGAAGGTGTAGAAAGTCTGGTACTGCGTGCTCTCCGTAAAGGAGTCATGCACTTTGAGAGTTCAGAAGAGCAGTGTCGGTTATAACAACGATAGTAAAGAGAGTAAGGCAACACTGCGGCGAAGAGAGAGGGACTGAAGACAGTGAGAAAGAGGCTGGGAATTAATGAGACAAAAAGCATTTGATTCTTCCCGGCGAAGTACGGATGTGGGAATGATCCACCCAACACATGAGACTCTTACTCCATGCGAAGACAGTAACTGAGTGGGTGTGAAAAAACTCTTAGCTGTTTCAGGAAGAGATGTATATGTGATCTAGTACGACTGTTAAGTACGGCTGTGTCAGTTGAACCACCCCACACATGAGAAGCGTATTCCATACAGGGCGGACAAGACTCCTTTAGAGGGAGAGCAACTGAGCGTGGGTGAAGAAAGTGCGGAGGCGGTACAGCACACCTAACCTCTTAGAAGCTGTTTTGGAAAGAGAGTATATGTGATCTTCCCAGGAAAGATCACGGAAAAAAGGAAACACAAAGAACGTTAAGAGAAGAGGAAGGATTGTGTTGTGCATTGTTAAAGATAAGGGAATAGTCGTGTGGAAGATTGTGACGAGCAGACAGATGGAGGAACTGAATTTCTGAGGCATTGAAAGCTACAAGGCTTTCTCTTCCCCAATCAGAGATGGCAGAAAGATCAGAGGTCAGGTGTTCCATAGCCTCATACGCGAATCATGGAGTGACTGTTGAGAGGGACGCTTGGTGGAAGTGAAGAGTGTTGGAGTGGATAAAACTGGAAGTGCGACTTCATTGATCATTAATAAAAAAAAAGTGGATAACAGGACATAACCCTGAGGAACACCACTGTTGATAACTTCAGGAGCAGGGATGCCACTCAGAAATTTAAAAAAAAAACAAGATCCACTTGTAAAAAATTCCAAGAAATCCCAAGATATATATACACTTTATACAGTATATCCCAAGATTAAAATCCCAAGATTTGCTATATTTGTTTAAAGAAGTCCCAAGGAGTGGCATCCCTACAACCGCAGCTATAGATCGGCCAGAAAGGAAATTAGAGATGAAGACACAGATTGAAGGTAGAAACCGAAGGAGGGCAGTTTGGAAATTAAAGATTTATGCCGGTCTCTATCAAAAGATTTTAGTATGTTTAACGCAATAGCGAAAGTTTCACCGTAATCCCGAAAGGAGGATAACCAAGACTCAGTGAGATATACAAGAAGATCGCCAGTAGAGCGTCCCTTTCGGAACCCATACTGGCTATCTGAAAGGAGATTGTGAGAAGAGAGGTATTTAAGAATTTTCCTGTTGAGATAGATTCAAAAACTTTAGAAAGGCAAGAAATCAAAGCAATTGGACGATAGCTGGAGGGTTGAGATTTTCACCCTTCTTTGCGACAGGCTGAATGAAAGCGAATTTCGAGCAGGAAAGAAAAATACCAGATGAAAGACGAAGACGGAAGAGTTTGCCTAGGCAGGGTGCCAGCACAGAAGCATTGTTCTTGAGAACAAGAAGGACAGGAGGGACACCACCAGGACTGTACGTTTTCCTAGAGTTGAGCCAAGATAGGGTTGAAAAAAATTCATGCATAATTGACTCAGAGGGAGGAGATGATGGAAAAGCACCCTCCAAGGTTGAGTTGGAGGCAAAACGTTTGGGCGAAGAGTTCAGGTTTATCACGAGCAGAGACGGCAACTGAGCCGTCATAATGGAAAAGAAGAGAAAAAGAAGAAGTAAAGTTGTTGGAGAGGTTCTTGGTTAGGTGCCAGAAGGAGCGACAAGAATTAGAATTGGGGTGGTTTCCACATTTTTGTTTGTATTAGTAATAGGAATAGAATATGGAATGTACGCCTCCATGCCTGAGAGAATCACCTCTGCGATGTGCTCAACGAACTCGGAAGGGCCCCGGCCACGGAGGCAGTAATTCTTCCATGAGAAATCAAAGACTTATTGACTAAGGGCCTCAGAAATAGCGGTGCCAAAGCGCTAAAGGCGTCTCTTCTTAGGAGGATCCAAAGGTCGAACGGGAGCGATAGATAGGACAAGAAACAAATATAATAGTAAGAAGGATGAGTGGTGACAAATAAATCCAGAATGTTGGGCCTATCGCCAAGGAGATCGGGGATACGAGTAGGGTGTTGTACAAGTTGGTCTAGGTCATTCAGCGCAGAGAAGTTGTAAGCTAGTTTACCAAGGATGCCAGTGAAATTGGAGGAAAGCCAAAGGTAGTGGTGTGCATTGCAATCTCCTAAAAAGAAGATTTCAGCAAATGGAGTGGGATAGAATTTATTCCACTTTGGAAGTGACGTAATCAAAGTGTTTTGGGTAGTCAGTAGAATTAGGAGAAAGGTAGACAGTGCAGATGTATTTAGTTTGTGATTGGCAATTAAATCGTAGCCAGAGGGTATAGAATTCGAAGTAGTCAAGTTCGGGAATATGAAAACATGTAAGGTCATTGCGAACATATACGCAACACCCACCTTTGGAGTGAAACTGAGTATAGAGAAAGTAAGAGGGGACAGAAAAGGGGTAGCTGTCAGTCGTCTCAGAAACTCGAGTTTCAGTGACGAGAAGATGAAGTTTAAAGGAGGAGAGGTGGTGTTCAACAAATTGAAAATTTGAGGAAAGGCCACAAATGTTGCAGAAGTTTATGAAACGTGAATCAGGCAAAGGCCCATAACATCTCAAATGGGCAGTAGCAGATCCAGCCGTGCTGCCCGGGTTTGTGTTCCCGGTATCGGTGGCGAGGGAGCCAGAAGTGGGGACATTTTTGGTTCCCTTCCAAGGAGAACTCCGAGGCTCTTGAGGTCGATGCTACTTTTATTTTTTTTAATTTTGAAAAGATTGTGCAGTGTGTAAGATGTATATATGTGTAGTGAAGAATACTGATAGAAGTGTGTGTCTGAGAGCATGCTGTACTGCTCACAGGGTAGATGAGACACAGAAAAAGATCAGCTAAGGAGGAGAGTGACAGAAGAAACGGGATTTCAAGCACCCCTGTCTCCTGCCTAACGTCCTCCCCCGACCTCGGAGTACTTCCCTGATCGATTGGTGTCTATAATCTTCCCCTTATAATATAACGTAATAGTGTATACTTATTGTTTTTCTGAATGAAGATTGTTTGTCTTATTTTGTTTAGAAGTTTTGTTGAATTACATGATTCAAGGTTCTAGGAAATGAGTTCAGCGAAATGGAGAATCTTCTTTGACACACTGAAGTTGCGTGAGAAGGTGTAAGACGAGTTTCATTCGTTTCTGCACAAATCTAGTTGCAACCATGTCTTTTCGCCTTCGATACTTTCTTGCTCTAGATGTAGGTTATAAATGTTAATTCATTATAATCATACATTTATGTATAACACTGGTCAACACTCATTTTATTGCCAATCATATTAGAGTGATTTTGGGGTAACTTTGTGGTGCTGATTCCGAATATGACATCGGTTTTGCTAGATTGGCTCTAATTTATGAGATAATTGGTACCCCATTGAAACACGTAAAAATGCAACAAATTTAATGTTCAGGCGGAGCCTACTTACAAATCGCATTGAAATTGTCTCAAATCATACAAAAGTAAACACATGAAATACATAATGGCATTTTATTCGGTCTCACCATCTAGAATGTTCCGGTAGTTTCCCATATGCACGCGTTATGGTTACGTTTCCTATTAATTGAGGGTATTCATTATCACAAGAACTAGAGCCAAATCGGAAAAACTACTTTCATTTTGGAATTCAGCAACCCCAAAATACCCTAAATTCGTACGAATTTCCTTGGCAACGAAAAAAAAAAGTTTTTTTGTTGACCTGTGTAATTAATAAAAACTTAATTTTATCATTATCTTGTAAGATTGAAGGACTTTCACTGCACTGTAATATCAAATTGTTTCATACATTGCACCGTTTATAAAAATGTAATTGTTCCATTTGAACCGAACATGGAACGATTCTGAATCAATTTTACTTTTGATGTCAATATAAATGGTTGACAATCGGTCCCGAAAAGAAAGTTCTTTCAACCGAGTGAATGATAAGCCATTCATTTTACAAAAAATCGCCCCTCAATCGGTTCATGCAGAATTACATATTTAGAAACAGTGTTCTGTAGGGAACGACTTTATTCCACAGTGTTGGAACAACTTCCCTTTCTGAACAAATTATGGACTACTTATATTAACATTGCAAACTATCATAAAATTTAACCAAAATCGTTCGATATTCGGTCAAATGGAACAATTGTGATAAGCATGTGAATCATTACCTTGTTTTTCTCAGTGTCGGGGGAGGGGTGTCGGGGGAGGATGAAATTGCAAAACTGTGGAAAAACCACTACTCTAACATTCTTAACGGTGTGACTAGGGATAATCTTAAGATAGATTGCAGCGAAACGCCTGTGGGAGAGACAAGGGAAAATACTTTGATATCAGTTCCTGAAGTAAAGAGGTTAATTAAAGAGTTAAAGACTGGTTCTGCGTCAGGGGTAGATGACCTATCGAATGAGCACTTAAAATATGCCAATGAGGTAGTATGTCTGCATATATCATTGCTCTTATCAGCCATGCTTGCTCATAGCTATATCCCTGCAGAGTTCATGAGGATATATATCTTGCCCCTGGTCAAAAATAAGTATGGAGGTATTCTATCCAGCAAAATTACAGGCCTATTGCTGTCGCTTCCTGTTTCTCGAAACTACTAGAAAAACTCTTGTTACTCCGATTAAATGATTACCTATGGACATCTAATCAGTTTGGTTGTAAAAGGTCCCACTCAACTGACCTGTGTATCTATGTACTTAAAGAAACAATATCTAAATATGATACATTGACAGTAATTCAACTACTATTTATAGCTGTTTCTTAGCTATAAGTAAGGCATATGATAGAGTGAACCGCAATATTTTATTTAAAAAACTAGAAGACAGGAAGGTTCCCATGTACATTGTACATATTAAATTTATTGAAATTTTGGTATTCCCACCAATCTTTTACCGTTAGGTGGGGCAATGTACTATCCGAATGTTTTGGCTCCTCTTGAAGGGTGAGACAAAGCTCCATGCTCTCCCCTATGCTGTTTAATGTGTATATTGACGGATTGTGTATAGATAACACAAGGATAAATAACTTAGTTTATGCCGATGATAGAGTGTTAATAAGTCCCTCTGTTAAAGGTCTAAATCGGCTATTAAAAGTCTGCGAAGTGTATTCGCAGAAACATGATATCCTTTTTAATGTTACAAAAACTAAGGTTATGCAATTTCATCCTAAAAGCTGTAATCAGCCAGCTGATATTAGGTTTAAAAAGAATGGTGAAGTAATTGAGGGAGTACAAGAGTTTAAGTATTTGGGTCAAACTATTACCAGCTCCTTGAGTGATGACTCGTATATAAGAAAACAATCTCGAAGCCTTTGTGCTAAAGCGAATACGACTATAAGGAACTTTCGGTTCTGTGCAAGTGAAACTAAAGACACTCTCTTTCGTACTTTCTGCAGTAATATATACGGACAGCAACGCTGGGTGAATTATAAAAAAGGTTTTGGCAGAACCCTAAATTTGCTGGTCTTTTAGACTCTTACATAAATTACCCCCGAGATGCTCAGTTTCGCAAATGTTTGCTACCTGCAATATCCCGAGTTCCCGGAGGTAACAAGACGTACTCAATATAGTCTAATGCAAAGAATTAAAAAATCAACCAACCCGATTATCCAAGCTATCCATGAGTCCTGCCGTTTATCCTCTAAGTTATGGAATTCTTGGTATGAAAACGTCTGTCTGTAGCTCCACTTAACTCCGACATTACTGTATTATTTCTAATCAACTGTATATATTTATATCCTTAGTATGTGCAGTGGCGTACTAAGGGGGGTGAGAGGGGGGCGGTCCGCCCCGGGTGACAGCCAGGAGGGGGATGCCATCGGGAGAGTTGAAATATCAGTACAAGTTTTCAAACCAAATGAAAAATTCGCCAATACAAAATTTACAAAACGAAAAATTAAATATTTGATAAAAATTACATCGAAAGGCGAACGTTTGTTGACGTTTCAGTCATCAGTTTGTTGACGTTTCAGTCATCAGTTTGTTGAGCACAGCCAGCTGGCTGCAACTGACATACCAAGTCTTGTTCACTTGACACTGTGACTCCACATACATGAGGTATGTTTCATTAAATAATTATGATAAAGCATAAAGTGCTGGTGTTTATAACAATATCATGGTACTTATACCAGTGTCCAGTAATTTTTGACAAAGTGGTATCATAGTGATGTTTAAGTGTTTATAAATGCATCGTCGTGATGTTATAATACCCAATAAATGCATCGTCGTGATGTTATAGAAACTCATGTTTATGAATGGTGGTCCCTGTGACTACTGGTTATCAGTAAAAAGACACAGGAAAGTCACACTTTGCAATAAACTTTAGACTTTACTTTTTTGTACAACCATGACTACTCAAGTAACGATGATGTGTATGACTGAGTTTTTTATAATGACTATGTGGTGATCTTACGATGGTGGTGGTGATATGACTGCATGATTTTTTTTAATGCAACGATATGGTGATGTTAAGACAGAGAGGGTGATGATGTGACTGCATGGAGATGTGTTAATGCTTACATGCTTAATATAGTAAACATCGTTTCAGATTTACATCAACAACTACAGTACTATTCTATATTGAATTAGTACTAATGCTTATTGGCTTAGTCATGTTCAACAATTTTACAATGTCCAGTGTAGTATCATTGTATATTTAATATGTTGTTAATGCTTACTGCTTATTAAATAATGATATCAATTATAATAGCTAGCGTTATACCATACTATATTGAATTAGTGTTAATGCATTGGCAATTAATTGTCTCTGCTTGTCTGGGTTGATAATCTGATAACTCAATGGGTATCTGGTTGGAAAAAGTTTGAGAACCACTTGTTTGAAGCTTTTCTGTTGTAATAATTTTTTTTTACTTCTTTATTTACTGGATATACTGTTAATTTTCATTTTGTCAGTGGTCCTTCTTTTCAGTCTCAACTCATCGATGGAAAGTGCTGATGGAGAATGTAGGCAAGACAGTCAAAAGACTTTCCCAGACAAGATGGAGTGCTCATTATGACGCTGTGAAACCAGTGAAGGCAAATTTTGAAAAGCTGACCTCAACCCTTGAAGTACTGTGCGATCCCAAAGAAAATGTGAACACAAGAGGATCAGTTCAGATTTTGCTGTCTGCTCTATGTGATTTCTTTTTTTGAGTTACTTTTCTTTCTGGTGTGAAGTCCTGGAAGAAATTAATCTCACACAAAAGTATTTGCAAACAGTTGGAATCAGCCTTGAAAAGTGCATTGTGAAGCTCCAAGCTCTAAAACTGTTTCTTGAAGAAGAAGAACAGAAGAAGAACTTCGGAAGTATATTCCAAATTTGACTCAGATTTTCGATGAATTCTATGATGAAGATATCAGTGTGGAAATTGGACGACTTCGGAGGCATTTGGAAGCTGCCAAAATCAGCGTTGAAGAGGCAAAGAAATGGACAGCATTGCAGTTTCTGGAGTTTATTGTGAAATGGGATTTTTGTGAATCTTTGCCAAGCTTGTCACTGTGTTTGAGATTCTTTTTGACTGTCTGTGTGTCTATTGCTTCATGTGAAAGAAGTTTTTCCAAATTGAAATTGATAAAAAATTTCTTTCGCTCGACCATGAGTCAGACAAGATTGACAAATCTGGCTTTACTTTTAATTGAACATGAATATGCAAAGAAGGTGAATTTTGATGAGGTCATTGATCAATTTGCAGAAATTAAGGCTCGAAAGCAGAGACTGTGAATCCTCTCTATTTACCCTTGAAGAATAGGCTGAGCGTTGAGACTGGATTTCCTGTTTTTTGTATAAAATAAAATGCAGTATTACTGTTCACTGAATTTTTAATGTCCTGCATTTTTCTTATTTCCAATTTGCTTATGACAGTACTGTACTGTTTAAAAATCTACTTGCAAACATAATATATTTTTCTGTGTGTTTAAATTTTAAAATTATTTATAGGGGGTGCCAAAGGAAGGGTCCGCCCCGGGTGTCAAATACTTTAGGTACGCCCCTGAGTATGTGAACTGTCATTTTATTAATAATACTTGTCATATGCCAATAAACATTTTCATTTTCATTTTCATTTTCATTCACTCATAAAATCAATAAATCATTCAAGGTTAATTTCGCTTACAAAAAATGGCTTTATTTGATTACAGAAACACTGTATTATGCACAAAATACTTTCGTAAGTATACAACTACATAATAATAGAAATACAATAACTGCGTGTGTAAGTGGGTGAAAATTTGTTCATAAAACAGGCACATAAATAAACCTAAATGAGACAGAAATATCAGCTGTCATATACACCTGTTCCAGGTATTCCAAGAAACCCAGATCATTATTAAATTGCGAAAGCATCATAATTTCATTCTTGAAAGGAGTTTTGATCTTAAAGAAAAGAAATCCCTGCAGGAAACCAAATTTCAATCATATAAATAATACTATTGCCATTGCAATTTCATGTAGTATTGTAAACAGCGCTATAAATTAAGGTTTATAATACTGTAGTTCCTATATACGATAGACGAGGTTTAATTAAATTTATAAATGAAAGCTACGAACAGGCCAGAGTAAGGACTCCAGCTGCAATAAAGGAGGAGAATTGTCCTACTAACAGTAAAGGAAAGGAATGTTTCCTCTTTATTTCTAATCTAAAATCGATTGTTTTCGATCAAAACTCACCTCAGCATTCGCGTGTTGTTATTACCCCACCGAGAGAAACCGAAAGGGCATTAATTTTTCTGTCTTATCTTTAATTCCTTCCGTTTGTCGACTACATATTCTTCTATACCCTCAGGTATAATAGGATATCCGGGTATAATAGGATGTGTTCCGAGAACACATTTCTAGTTTTGTTTTATTTGCCTTTATATTGAAACTCAACCTCAGTTGAGGAGATTCGAACTCAAGAGGGAGTACCACGGAACGATATTTTAATAATGAAGTACCCTTTCCAAACTCAACAACAGATTAATTAAGGAAAAGTCATAGAATGAGACTATATATTAATACCTTATCTATTTACATTACCAAGCGATAATACAATGCCACTCACATGACCCTTACAGGAATCATCATGTTAATTACATATGAATGTCTTTATTATTTTATTATAGTTTAAAATTCATACTTAATTCATATTCAAATTCATACTGAAGATTTTTCCTTTTAATTGATATCAAGTGCGGATTAGATACATCTAAAGAAAATATTTAAAAGAAATGCTAAGTGGTTTTAAAAAGTACACCCTATTATAATTCATAAGAGAATGGGATGCAATAACCTCATAAAACAATATTTTCTTCCAAAATAACAATATTTTATGTATGTATGATTTTCATGCTTGATTTATGTAACTTTTAAGGTCAACTCTATTCCGAGATTTCAGAGTTTTTTTACCTTAGCAATCAACCTCATCAAATGCTATATGCTCTATCCATACTATACCCATACTATGTACTATATAGTATGTGTACTACATACTATATACTATACAGTCCAGGGGTGGCCAAGTTTCCTGAACCCAAGAGCATCATACAACGTTTTTCAGATGTACGAGGGCCGCAAAATATTTTAAAAAGAATTTAATTATTAAAACCATATACATATACATATAGTTATACTCACATTATTAAATTGTTTAATTACTGCTTGTATGATAGAAGGCTTAGTTTGCGTCTTAATTTTGTCTGTTAATGCTTTAAACTTGCAGAGGTTCTGAAACTGGGGGTAATTTGGGTATTTCCGGGGGTAATGGAGCAATTCTTAATATGGTAAAAATACAACTTGTAGCTAAAAAACAGTTGCACTCATCACATTAAAGGTAATTTCAGTTATTTTCAGTAATTAATTTTTCCACTTTCTTTACAACTTCGGCATTGCAAGTTTGTGTGGGGTAATGAGATTGGTTGAGATCAGGAAAAGGGGTAACGGGGTCAAAAAGTTTAAGAACCACTGCAGTTTAAAGTCTGGCTGATGTGATGTTAAGGCGGTATGAAGAAGCTCAGTCAGATGTTCGTTAGTGAGGGCAGCACGATGTTTTGACTTTACAAACTTCATTACCGAGAAGAGTGCTTCACAGCAATAAGTTGTCCCAAAAACTGAGATAAGTCGAAAACTGGTTTTCCTGAGGTGAGGATATTTTGTCTCTGGTACTTGCTTCCAAAACTCAACTGCAGATAAGCTTTTATGTATCAACTTTAAACCCACGTCCTCCTGTAGCTCCAAAAGTTCTGTTTCTATTGAAGCAGCTTCCGTAACAAAAGATGTGGTAACAGGACAGCCATCGTTGACGACATCAATCAGGAAAGGATTTACAAAGTCGAAGCATGGTTTTAGCTTCTTTAGTTCATCAAACCTGAACTGAAAATCATCAATTAGTCCTTCTAACTTACCTTTGTATTCCTCCAATTTACTATCTTTTATTTCAAGTAGGAAAAGTGGTTGCTCGGTTTTTCAGGTGGGGGAAGTGGTCAAATTTTTTTGTTACTAGATCTTTTTGGAAGAACTTTATTTTATTCTGGAAACTGAAAACTGTCTGTGTAAGGTCAGAAATGACCTTATCCTTTCCCTGAAGTGCCAAATTTAGATTTTGAAGGTGTTGTATTACATCAGTAAAAAACATCAGATCCTGCACCCATTCGTGATCTTCTAGTTGTGGGTATGACTTTCCCTTTTCTTTCAAGAAATCAATGATAGGCTCCAACAATGCAACAAACCTATTCAGGAGATTACTAGTTGATAACCACCTTACAATACAGTAGAATGAAAGGTCATCTGGCTTATCTTGAAGATCCAGCTCCTCGATAAAATTTCTAAACGCTCGGTGCGTTTTTGCATTTGAACGAATGAAATTCACAATTTCTAGAACACATTTCATAACACTATCATACCTAAAGTACTTGCTTACCAAATGACCACGGTGAATGATACAGTGAATAAAAAGACACACAGGATACTTTGGATCGCGTGTCAAGAGCCAAACTAGGCCTACATTTTGTCCTACCATAGCTGGTGCTCCATCTGTTGCAACACTGACAAGTTTATTCAATGGTACTTGAGTATTTGATAATGCCTCGTCAAGTGCATTCTTTATGTCAACCCCTCTGGTGGTTTCTCTTAGGGTCATTAAGTCCAAGAGTTCTTCGTTCACATTTCCATCGCCAGTAACATAACGAACAAATATCGCCAGTTGAGGGTTATCTTTAATATCTGTGGATTCATCGAGGGCCAAACTGAATGCAACAGAATTCTTCAAATCACTCTGCAACGAGCATATAATTTCAGCACTGATCTGGGAAATACGTCTCTCTGTAGTGTGGCGGGAAATAGAAATACTTGCTATTTGTTCTCGAAGCTTTGTGTTATCTGGAGCGAGAATTGCAGTAACATCGGCAATATTCTTCTTCACTAATTCTCCACTACTTTAGGGAAGTTGAGCACGAGCAATATTCCATGCCATAACAAAACTAGCTTCAGTAGTTAAGTCAGCTGTCTTATACAATGATGAAAGTACGGTTTGTTGGGCAACTAGGCTAGATTTCAACATTGTTAACTTAGTCTTCCGCAATTCTGATTTGGGAGGAAATTTCGTAATAAAATTTTTATGGTTAGTTTCATGATGACGCTTTAAGTTACTGGCTTTAAAGTGATTGAGTGCCACGTGGCAGATAAGACACACAGGTTTCCCACCCTTAATAGTAAAGGCAAAGCTCTCCTCCCACTCCTGTTTAAAAACTCCATTTTCTTCTTCATATTTCCGTTTCTTACACTTTGTCTGCTCAGTCATTTTAATCAACTAAGGGGTTGTATAACTTTCACTTGTATAGCTGAGAAAAATGGCCACTATTTGATCTAAGAAGCCAATTTTAAAACACACTCACTCGTTACTACACGCGGCTCGCAGGGTAGCTCGAGGGGTACTGGACACTGGTGGGTGGCGATTGGTGTTAATTACATAATTATCCCGCTTAGTACCTGTCAGCAAAAGAAAATGTCGTACGCATGACGCATTTTATTGTCAATTCAATTTGTCCTTGTTTTTTTTTTCATATTTTTTTTATGTGAAAAAAAAAATTAGATTTGTATTATGAATTTTGTCTTTTATGATAAATACAATAAAAACCAAAATTGTCTCGCGAGCTGCAGTTAACAACCTCGAGAGCCGCATGCGGCTCGCGAGCCGGGGCTTGGCCACCTTTGCTATACACATACCCATCGATTTTAAAGTGTATTTTTTCATTTTTATAACAATTCTTAAGTCATACTCTATACTTAGGTCATTACTCTATACTTTAGTTCATACACAACAAGCACTGAAATAGAACTGTTTTTACTAAATGTCTTCCATCTTCAGGATAGAATTATCATCCCTTTGGTTCTCCAGTTTATACTTATGACATTCCTTATATATTTTCTGCCATATTATTTTAACCACATTGTCAGTTAATGTTCAAGACCGCTAAGCTATTGCTTCATAATTTCGCTTTTGAATTAACAGTTTAAAAGGGAAATGGTGTAAATAATCATTAAGAGGAGAAATCTTACCAAAGAATGAATGCTGCTGTTTCGTGTTAAATCGTACGTAAGAATGTGTTCTTGATGTACGAAGAATATATGCGAAGCTTTGCTATATGGCAATAAAGTTTTAATGTCGTAGATTCTATCGTGTGACGCCATATACTTCACTTTCTTTAGTGAATATACTGGTTGCCATGGTTACTGAAATAAATGTAATTTGTTTCATCTACGTTTTATAGACGACTTTTAATGGGGTTTCTTTATTATTATGTGTATAAAGATAGTTTCTAGAAGAATGAGGTCAGTACCATTTGCTTTGCATAAAATTTTGAAGAAATTTTGAAAAATTAAAAGACCAAAATTTTATATAGTACAAGGCAAACGATACTGACCTTCATCTTTGATACTCATTCAAAAACTTAACTTGAATGAAATGAAGAAATAACATTAAAAATTTCCTTCTAGTGATAAACAAGCAGTTCTTCCATTTTCCTAAATTTTGACTCGTTATTTATTTGTAGTTTAAATTTAAATTTTTTTTTGTAATTAAATGTAAAAGATTTAAAAGTTTGCTCTCTTAGTATTTTATCTTAGCTGCAATTAAGTACGATGATGGTAAAAGCATTATTTTTTATAAGACTAATATTTTTAAGAACTAAATATTAAGGTTCCGTTATATATATATATATACAGTATATGTGTATGTGCGTATGTGTGTGTGTGTGTGTGTGTGTGTGTGTGTGAGGAGAAAATATTAGACTCGTATATAAAAAAATACACAGTAACAGAACCATTAAAAACATTGTAAAATTTAAAATACAGAAAATAATGAAGGGCATTTTTAAAACCAGTAAATAACTGCGTACGTTCATCAAATAGACAAAATATGCAAATAAATCACAAAGCAAAGAGCAAAAGACCTCTCAGTGATTATGACAGATGATGCACAAAACAGGGGAAACGTATAATACGCTTCAGTAAATAAGAAATAAGTCCCCTGTCAGCTATTGCCCCTTCATACACCAAAAACTCAAATATTGCACATTCCCCTACGTATTCCTCGTAATTGAGCAATATATCCTGCTTTATATGTATATGAGTGAGAAGACTGCATTTAATTTCGAGGGGGTTATTCAGATACACACAGATATACTGAAAAACATGAAAAATTAATAAATCTGACAGATACTTTGAATCAGTATTTATTGGGAAAGACTCCGTGAGTTAAAGATTTAACTGAAAAGATGATTGGTATTTTACATACAACGCACACGAGAAAATTAAATGAATCACTTTATAACAAACTCTGTTAAGCATTTAAAGTGAGGAAAGTGGAAGAAATAACTGGTTTCTTAAATTTAGCAGCGAAACGGAGGACAGCTTTAATAGTGAAGGGGAAAGCGATCATGGACATCATAATTTAATTTCCTCCTCATATAATCTACGAAATTATTTGGAAGGTATTGGCCAAAGACATAGAGCATTTTTGCAAACATTTAATTTTGAAACAAGCAAAATCCTCGACCTCTTTGAACCTCTCTTATTTTCCTTTTTATTCAGTCAGCAGCAATGCTAAATCTTTCAACACCTCTAATTACCATTCGCCAGTCTTGCAACATGATGGTGATATCCAGAAAATGTTGGCGTTTGTCAAATTGATTTCCCAAACAAGTACAAAACTTTAAAATACTGGTTAATTTCCTTGAATTGCCAAACAGCAATTGAGAGAAACAGTATGTGCTACATATTGATCTAAAAACGTTTTAAAATGTTGCGCTTATACGGCATTTCAAAATTAAAAATAAATAAATCCGAATGATAGATATACAGAACATATTGCGAGAGACAAATTTACAAGCGTTATCCGGTGCCTTCAATTCCAAGATTTTTTATGCCTTCTGTTTGTTAAAGAGATTTCTTGGTAATAAAATGTAAATACAGAGAAAAAAAAAATTGTGAGATGGAATGTTGTTTCAACCAAAATATATGTATTTTATAAACGAGTTTTTTAATTCTCTCATTTGTTTGTTATGCGCATTGGAGTTATAATGCATTGTATATTACTTTGCTATACTGTATATTCTTATTTACAATGAAAATTGAATGCATTACTGATTATTATATACGAGGTATATAAATCTTATTGTTAAATGTTTAAACTGAAATGCTTTATGTTCAAGTTCATTTGCATCGGAAGAAACATAATCAAAATAGTAGTAATATTTCGAATCAGATCAAAGTAAAAGAAGAAAACTGAAGCATAAACTTACTAAAAATTCAATGAATACATAAATTCATCAATGGCTTCTTCGTGAGATATGCGAAGCAGCCGAAAAGGGATGAAATTTTGCTGCCAAAGAGTTTGTCGTAGAGATGGAACCCGGTTTTTAACCGGTGATGAAAATTTTTAATCATCACCGAAACCGACGATAAAAACCGGTTTTCACATTTTTGCGCAAGTCTCCGATCACTTTGGTCCATTTTCTACGAAACAAACGTTTCCAAACGTTTAAAAACAGTAATTACGTTTTGCATCGTTTCGTATCGTTTTTTGTTTGTTTAGAAGTGTAAATAATTGATGCTTCAGTCTTGAATGTTATGTGGATGATTGCACATTGATCAGTTAAGATTCTAAGATTTAATACTCCATCATGTCAAAGAAATCAAATGCTTGGTATCATTTCACTCGTAAGAATAAAGAAGAAGCAGAGTGTATGACATGTCACAAAGTTTTAAAGTGTTGTGGAGGTTCTACTTCAAGTTTATCATCCCACATGAAAAATATTCATGGCATAAACATCGACCAGATTAATCAGCCATTGAAGAAACAAAGAACAGTGGAAGAGTTTGTGCAAAAAAAGTCCATAGAAGAGGAAATTTCGAAACGTGCGTGTGTAGATGGACTGAGTTTCCAATCAATTGCTAAAAATGAATTCATTCAAGAAAGCCTAAGAAAGATAAAATACGACAAGCCTCATCCAACTTCCCATAATGGTGTCAGAAAAATGGTGCTTAGTCTCTATGAGAAAAAGAATCATGAATTGGTCCACTACTTCAAGAATCAGGTGAGACAAGGAATCCGCTATTCATGATAGCGGATGAGTATACAGCTTTGCAAAACCAAAGATATATTAATATTAATGTTCATGATGAAAATCAACATTGGTCTCTTGGTCTCATGAAAATAAATGGTTCTCTCGATAGCACCAAAACTATTGGAATCGTTAGGAAAAGATTGGAAGACTTTGACTTGGACCTAGATAAGCATATCGTGGGTTGCACCACCGACGGTGCCTCAGTAATGGTCAAATTTGGAAGAGAAATATTACCTGATCACCAGCAATGCATTGCACATGCTATACATCTCGCAGTTTCGGATATCTTTTATTCAAAAACTGCTGAAAATTCAGTTGAAGGAGAAAGTGACCCTACCCCTGAAGATGAAGCCATCGAAGAAGATGAACACTCTGCACATGAGTTAAGCGAAGATGAGTGTGAAATTTTATGCACTGATACAATTTTTTAGTCCGACATAGATGACGTAATTGTTCTTCCAAAACTTCGAGAAGATTACTTAAAAGTAATAAATAAGGTAAGAAAAATCTGCCGCATATTTCGAAAGTCTCCTTTGAAAAATGAGAGATTGCAGGATTTTGTCAAAGATGAATTTAATGGAAAGGAAATGAAGCTTATCCTTGACTGTAGAACGAGGTGGAACAGTTTTTGGCCATGACAGAAAGATTTTTGAAACTCAAAAATTGCATTCCAAAGGCCCTCAGAGTGGTACGCTCAACAGAGACGATTTCAGATGAAGAATGGAATGCTCTAAAGAGCCTCTTTGACACGCTTCGTCCACTGGAAATTGTTTTGAAGGGATTCTCTTCCGAAGATGCAAATTTGCTCAAAGCTGAATCTTCCATGAAGTTCATTTTGGATAAATTTGAAAGCAAAAACAATCCTTTAGCTTTTGAGCTACGTCAGTGTCTCATTGATCGCTACTCATCGAGAAGACAAAAAGAAGCTGTCGCCTTGCTGAGTTTTCTCCACAATCCCGAGGTCTTGAAAAATGAATCATCAGCACCGTTCCTCTTTCCTTCACGACAAGCACTTAAGAAGTATGCGGATCACACACTTAAGAGGCTTTTTCCAGAAGCTTGCCAGATTTCAGAAACAGACGACCAAGTCCAATCAATTGCTTCGAAACTCGAAGATTCACAATGCATCTCAGGTCGTGAAGCAAATGATGACGATCAACTTATGAACGAGTACATGTGTGAGATGAACAAACTGAAAATGAAACCCAAGAAAGATTCTTCTGAGAACTTTGACGTAAACAATGAATTCAAATATTTTGAAGCTACTTTGAATAGAAGCGAAAATTTGGATCGAATGTACGAGGCGTTGCTTACAATAAAAGCCACCAGCGTAGAGTCCGAGAGAGTGTTTTCGGCTGCTGGTTTATTCGTCACAAAGATTCGATCAAGAATGTCAGATCAGACACTTAATGCTCTTTGTTTTCTCAAGTGTTATTTCAAAAATCAAGTTCGATAATAAACTTTTTAATTCAAATATTACACATACTTGATTGAATCAATTAAAACCTTATTTCTGTTTAATATTTTGATCATTTACCTCCCTAAAAACCATACAGAATCCCATCGGTGAAAACCGGAAAAAAACCGGCTTAAAGAATATAGCGACGGTGAAAACCGGTTTTACACTTTTCGGTTATTTTCCATCCCTAGTCACTTTGTCAGTTGTACAATTGATTAAAGAAAAACAGATGATATTGCGTAAAGTATTCATTATTAAAAATTTAAATGAGAAATTATATTGAATCTTCTCTTTTTCAATAGAAACCAACTAAAATTCACTTTAGAAAAAAATTGTATATCGATGGTAATGTTTGAAAACCTCGTAAGCTCATCCTCCTCCAAATTTACCTTCACTTAAATTTTCCGCTCTAATTTTTGTTGGTACATAATCGTAAAAAAAAATTGGAAACCATTTCTGGTTTGTTCCCATCGTAACAATGATTTGAAACACTCGTAAACGTCCCCTACATTACATATTATTTGGTTTTTCCTTCTGTAAATTTCTGTAGACTCCTCATTAACAATAATTAAATAAAAAATAATAGTCTCAAAAGTATTATATGGCGCTCGTCGTAAAGGAGTCTGTTTTATCTTAAAATTCTTTCTTAATTGTTATGATGTTAACAATTATTACTGAATATTTTGATAAAAGAAATGCTACATTCAAGTCCTTGAATATATTTTACTTAATATTGTCATGTATTCATACAGAATCTCACAATACATATGAATATGGATAAAAAATATTTTGTATCACTAAATCCAGTGATGGTGTGGAGGCTGTGGTTCCGAAAAACCATTCTTGTGGCTTCTAAATTATAAACACATATAAAGTAATTGACTAATAATAAAGTATTATTTTCATCCCAACCATATGGCTTTTAATAGTCTACCAATCAGCATCCAAAACTTCACCAATGGCTTTCGACATATACATACATATACTCAGCCATATGAGAACGCCGACGAACTTTCATTCGCAACTGTAGCAGGGTTTTCATCATGGAAAACCGTGTGTGTTCATGCATGATATTCCATTTATTGAATCCCAGCGTTGCACCAGTTAGTTTGAATGAAATATTGGTTATTACCTCCAATGCAAGAGGGTTAACACGTAAAATGCCTATGGACGCGAAAGTGTTATGCGTTTCCTCGGTTGTTTGAATATGATGACAAATTGAGTTAACTTTCATCCCCTCGTAGCGTGGTGGCTAGTACCCTCACCTTCGACTCAAGAAGTGGTGGGTTCGAACCCTAGTGGTGCGATTTTTTTACCATAAAAAAAAGTCCGTGTTCATGTACGACATTATATACAGGGGTTAGACAAAATAATATGAACACCCGCCGATTTCACCGGTTATCTTTACGGACTGCTCAGACACAAAGTGAACGGTCAAATGACTGGCAAACCTATTTAAATGCGTAACAGAGAGTGTATTCGTCATGTTATAACCCTCACGTTGTTTTTACAGATCTGAGTGAATTATGAATTAGCAGTTATGAAAGACCTGTCAGACTTCTAAAGAGGGCAAATTGTCGGAGCGCGGATGGCTGGTGCATCGGTGACGAAAACCGCTCAGATGTTCAATGTATCCAGAGGAACTGTCTCTATGGTCATGTCTGCATACCAAAACCATGGAAAGACAAGCACCGACAAATGCAATAGTGGACGCAAGAAGAAGCTGTGTGATCGAGACCGCCGGGTGCTAAAGCGCATTGTGACAAAGAACCATAAGACCACAGCTCCAAAAGTGACTGCAGAGCTTAACCAGCATTTTGCAAGCCCGGTATCGACCAGAACTGTACGTCGCGAGCTCCATGGAGCTGGATACCATGGGAGGGCTGCAATTGCCAAACCCTTCCTTTCGCACATCAACATTGAGCGGCGCAGAAAATGGTGTAATGACCATAAGAATTGGTCAATGGACCGGTGGAAGAATGTAGTCTACTCCGACGAATCCTCCTTTACGCTATTTCCATGTTCCGGTCGAGTTTACGTCTGGAGACAGCCTAAAGATGCTTATGACCCCGACTGCCTGACCCCAACCGTTAAGCATGGAGGCGGATCTGTGATGGTTTGGGCAGCACTATCGTGGAATACTCTTGGCCCAGCTGTAGTACTGCATGGTAGGGTTAACGCCCAGGTCTATCTGTCAATATTGGCTGACCAGGTCCATCCCATGGTCCAAACGCTGTTTCCCAATGGCGGCGCCGTCTTCCAGGATGATAATGCACCAATCCACACCGCTGGGGTCGTTAAAAACTGGTTTGAAGAACATGTTAGTGAAGTAGAACGCTTGGATTGGCCTCCACAATCCCCGAATCTTAACATTATCGAGCATCTGTGGTGTCAGTTGGAGCAGCAGGTCAGAAGCCGATTCCCACCGCCGGCGTCTTTGGAGGAACTGGAGCAGGGTTTGCTCGAAGAATGGCTCAGGATTCCTCTAGCTGTTATTGCCGCTAAAGGAGGACCAACTCCATATTAAGAATAAAAAACCGCCATTTATCAAGGTGTTCATATTATTTTGTCTAACCCCTGTATATATATATATATATATATATATATATATATATATATATATATATATATATACAGTATATATATTTTTTTTTTTTATTTAATAAAGAGGTACTAATTTTGGTGTAAAAGTAGTATTAAGTTTGGGAGGAGTTATTATCCCGTCTTAAGGAAGCCAGTCAAGTGTGTATTGCACTTGACAAATTTTCAAAACGCTTTCATTAATCTCGTCTACTGGTTGGATTGAATTTGAAGCTGAAGTTTAGCAAAAGAGAGCTTAATTTACCCGAAACTTCTAATAGAATCCGCAAACTTCAAAATCTCGAAGAAGTGAACGAAATGTTCCGTACTTCAAATTGTTTGTTAACTGATGTTTTGAATGCGAAGTTTGTGCTCGCGCCTTTTTTCTCATTTTATTTTGGCGCGCTTAATTTTTTCCCCGACAAAATTTTCCCCCATTTTTCCTTTCAAGTTTTAAATTTTATTCCCTTTAATTTATTATTCCCATTTTTGCTATGATGACTTGATGCGGTTATGACAGGTTTATTAATTTGAGATTCTAGACATTGTTTCGTCTTTAATTTTGGGGTCTTTTAATTAATTTTTAGTTTTGCATGTTTTGAAGAAACAGGGGGAATTAACTCCAGGTAGAAATTAAGACACTCTCTCTCTCTCTCTCTCTCTCTCTCTCTATATATATATATATATATATATATATATAGGGTTCCAAAAAACCTTAGCCCCCCCCCATTTGCAGCTTACATGTTTACTTATATCGAAATAGTTTTTAGTGATTATAAAAATATATAAAATTCTTTATTTATTGCAGGTATTAAAATTACTCTAGCTGATAAAGTGGTAATATAATGGCTTCTCAATTAATTGGTGATTCGGAGAGGCAACGTGTGATAGATCGCATACGAGCAATAACATTTCAGGAAGCTCGTGATGCTGGAGCCACCTTTATAACACGTTCATGTGTTGCCAAAAAGTTGCGAAGAAGTGAGGACTTCGTCAAAAGAAATTGGAATAAAACTTTGGATGAATGTGAAATGGATACAACCAAATCTGGGCGCCCAAATTTGTCACTCTCTCAGGAAACAAAGGACATCATTGAAAGCGGTAGGCGTAAGCGGAAAACAGCTGTGCTAAACTTTCTAGAGAGATCGAAGTGTTGAGAGGAGAGAGCGTTAGTGGTGAGATCATTCGACTGTACCGTCATAGGCAAGGTTTAAAGCCTTGGCATGAACTTCCAAAGCCAAGGAAAACTCAACTTAACATCGATGACAGAATGTGGTTTGCCCATTATCTTGAAGATTGGGATGTGGATGATTTCATGCATTTAGCTGTCTCCAATGAATTTTTTGTTTACGTAACACGTCGGCCTAACTACCAAAATGATCGAGTGTGGGCCACAACACCAGATGAAATCGATGACAATGAACATTATCGCGAATTATTAAAAAGTCCAGACTGTGTTGGTGTGTTTGTTTTGTTCACTGCAAAGAAGCTCATGTGGGTGCTGAAGCCAAATGGTCAGAGTTGGGATGGACAGTATTTTCGTGATATTATTCTATCCCAGCATGTCATTCCTTTTCTAAGAAACCCAAACAATGTTATGGATGTCGATCAGGTCACACTTCTGCACGATAAGGCCCCCTGCTTTAAGGCATTAGCCACTCAACAGTTGTTGCGGAACCATGAGATCGATTTCTTTGGAAATGAAGAATGGCCAGGAAATTCTCCTGACCTGAACGTCTGTGAACACATTGGATCATTTATAAAGGACAAGGTTGAATGTCTCTTGTTTCAAGAACCTGCAGCAAATCGATTTTCGAAGGATACAATGACGCAACACATTGAAACTGTTTTAGCAAATTTGCGTAACGATCAAGATCTATTCACGTCACTTCTGGCAAGCTACCCAAAGCGAATTCAGGCTGTATTGGAAGCCAATGGCGGAAACACCAAGTTTTAGTTGTTTCTCATTAAATGCAGGATTAAATTCTCTTTTGTAAGGTATGTTTAGTTTTACTGTACCTCTAATGGTTTAGGCCATGGGCGGGGGGGCTAAGGTTTATTGGAGCCCCGTATATATGGGATGAATTTTACAATTAAACACGTGAAATGAATGAATGATGCAAATAATTTTTCTTTCTCCTTGTGGGTTTGCATTATATATATATATATATATTATATATATATATATATAATATATATAATATATATATATATAATTAATATGTAGTTTATTGGCCACCAGAATTTTGACAAAGTCGGAAAAGTCGGAAACTTCTCTCATTTCATACAGCGGGCCAATCAGTTATGTCCGCGTTATTGCAAAGAACATATTTTTTTTACCAAGTTTGTAGTTTTAGTGCCTTTTAAACATTTCTGAACTTATTTTCCCTACACATTAAATAAGTTTAGAATGTAAAAACATTTTTAAAAGTTTAACCTAATACACAGCCCCGTAGATTGAAACTTATTTGAAATTCAATTTGAATGGCATTGTATGGAAATGTGATTAACCAACCCAATTTGGTTGTGTTTGTCGTATGTGTTTAATAATTATGAGCATATTTTGATTGGATATTCTATTAGGTTAGGAAACAAAATACAATTATAGAAAAGTTTAAAATAATTCATGGTTCTTTAGCGTGAAAGTTATTGAAAGTTGAGTTTCAACTTATTCAGTAACTTATTGAAAATCAACTTCTTCAGTAAGTAAGTTTGATTGCATTTTTTTATCTTTTTGATAAGTCTGCGTGTACTTTGAATATATGGCTTATTAAATTAGGGTTCAATGTCACTATTAAAAGTTTAACATAATTCATGGTACCATAAGTTGAAAATTAGTGGAAGTTGAATTTTTGGGGCGTGTAATGAAAATTCCACAATCATTAACCAAGTCTGATTGTATTTCTTGTACCTTTTTATTATTAATTCGTGTGTTTTGACATATAAGATGTAAATACCATTATTAGAAGTTGTAAACAATAAATAATACTATCATTGAAAGTTAGTGAAAGTTTAGTTTAAAGAGTACTGTATGGAAAACTGATAAATTTATCATATATATATATATATATATATATACACGAGGTAATTCAATAAGTATCCGCACTTTTTATTTTCACAATTTTATTTTCACATCTGATAGATTATAAACACATCACTTCTCAACATAGTCTCCCTGTTTCTCAATACACTTAATCCAGCGATCTACACGCTTCCTAATGCCATCACAAAGGAATGTTTTTGGCTGTGTGCGTAGCCAGTCATGCAGCGTCTCCTTCAGGTCATCATCGCCTTGGAATCGCTGACCTCTCATAGCGTCTTTTAGTGGTCCAAACAGGTAAAAATCCGAAGGTGCCACGTCTGGACTGTAGGCTGGATGGTCGAGAACTTCAAATTTAAGTTCTTGAAGGTATTTCCTAGTCTGTGTAGTGGTATGAGAGCGCGCATTGTCGTGTAACGGAATAACACCTTCCAACAATCTCCCTCTCCGTTTTGTGCGAATTTCTTGCTTTAACTCATTCCGAAGCATGTCAGAATACGATGCACTTGTCACTGCAGTTCCACACTCTAGATAATGTTCAAGGATAGGGCCTCGTGTATCCCAAAACAATGTTAGCATAACTTTACCTGCTGACGGCTGCGCTTTGAACTTCCTTGCAACGGGAGATGTTGGATGCTTCCATTGCATGCTCTGTGACAGAAGAGCACAAGCGTAATCGTATGAACGTCTTCTCTCGTCTTTTGGCGCCGTATCATAATGAAGGTGAAAACTTTTTGGAACGCATTATCACTGGAGATGAAACCTGGACCCATCACTATGAACCAGAAAGCAAACGACAGAGCATGCAATGGAAGCATCCAACATCTCCCGTTGCAAAGAAGTTCAAAGCGCAGCCGTCAGCAGGTAAAATTATGCTAACACTGTTTTGGGATACACGAGGCCCTATCCTTGAACATTATCTAGAGCAGGGGTGGTGAAACTTTTCAGTACCAAGGGCGAAAATCGATAACATAAACACCTCCGCGGGCGTCTGGCAAAGTTTAAGCTTATATACAGCGTGTCCCAAAGAAATGTATACCCACTTTGTTCGATAATACCAGCTATGAGGATAATAAATATATTACTTTTTATGTTTTTTAATAAAGAATTTTCTCCTGAATCTAAATATGTAATTATTTTTATTAAAAATAGAAGAACAAAAAAGTTACAGATGTTTAAATTATAATTATTATTTTCGAGACTTCATGTGCGATATTTTCTAATATTTTAACCGACTGTTTTGAGATACTTATGTTTAATGTTGATATTGAAGCATAAATGTTGTAATTATTAGTTAATTCAAAAAATTTACAAATTCCATGGTTAAATGACACTTTATCTAAGATGTTCGACGTCTTCCAGAACGTTGTTTTTGTAAGTTTTGCACAGTGCCGTCGGTTTCAAGCTTATCTCGTATACGTGCAAAAATATTAGAAAATATCGCACATGAAGTCTCGAAAATAATAATTATAATTTAAACATCTGTAACTTTTTTGTTTTTCAATTTTTAATAAAAATAATTACATATTTAGATTCAGGAGAAACTGCTTTATTAAAAAACATATAAAAGGTAATATATTTATTATCCTCACAGCTGGTATTATCGAACAAAGTGGGTATACATTTCTTTGGGACACGCTGTATATAAGATGTATTTTAAAAAGCTATTTGCTGGGCTGTAAATAAATAATTTTTAGTAAATAATAAATACCTAAGCGGGCGAATTGAAATTAGCTCGTGGGCGAAATTTCGCCCGCGGGCGAGGGTTTCCCCACCCCTGATCTAGAGCGTGGAACTACAGTAACAAGTGCATCGTATTCTAACATGCTTCGGAATGAGTTAAAGCAAGAAATTCGCACAAAACGGAGGGAGATTGTCGGAAGGTGTTATTCTGTTACACGACAATGCGCACCCTCATACCACTGCATAGACTAGAAAATGCCTTCAAGAACTTAAATTTGAAGTTCTCGACCATCCAGCCTGCAGTGCAGACCTGGCACCTTCGGATTTTTACCTGTTTGAACCACTAAAAGACGCTATGAGAGGTCAGCGATTCCAAGGCGATGATGACCTGAAGGAGACGGTGCATGACTGGCTACGCACACAGCCAAAAACATTCTTTTGTAATGGCATTAGGAAGCTTGTAGATCGCTGGACTAAGTGCATTGAGAAACAGGGAGACTATGTTGAGAAGTGATGTGTTTATAATCCATCAGATGTGAAAATAAAATTGTGAAAATAAAAAGTGCGGATACTTATTGAACTACATTCGTGGGTGTATATATATATATATATATATATATATATGTTAAACACAGACCGTGCATGGAACAAGGAACTCTTCTGGGAAAATTAAATCCACTATAGTCCGAATAAGTAATGGTAAATGACAAATACCATAGTTTTTTTCCTTTTTCATGATTTTAGCCCGACGTGGGCAACGGGTCTCTCGCAAAGAGATCCCATAAATATAGCTTCCCTCACCAGCTATCTGCAAAGCAGACAGGATCCAGCTTTGGGACGTGAATGCAACGAGTCTTTTACTTATATAGAGGTTCTGAGTGTAGGGATCTAGGCTTGCTTTAAACCCTAGATCCACGTCCCAAAGCTGGATCCTGTCTGCTTTGCAGATAGCTGGTGAGGGAAGCTATATTTATGGGATCTCTTTGCGAGAGACCCGTTGCCCACGTCGGGCTAAAATCATGAAAAAGGAAAAAAACTATGGTATTTGTCATTTACCATTACTTATTCGGACTATAGTGGATTTAATTTTCCCAGAAGAGTTCCTTGTTCCATGCACGGTCTGTGTTTAACATATAATGTTCTCAGGGAACCATTCTGAGTTTGTGTATACTAAACGGACGTGTTTCGTGCCTTGAAAAGTGGACGCTCAATGTCCCGGTTGAGGTTTAAGTTTTGGTTTTTTTTGGCTAAAAATACAATAGTTACCCCTTTTTCTTTGATTTATTCAACACGACGTGAATGCAACGAGTCTTTTACTTATATAGAGGTTCTGAGTGTAGGGATCTAGGCTTGCTTTAAACCCTAGATCCACGTCCCAAAGCTGGATCCTGTCTGCTTTGCAGATAGCTGGTGAGGGAAGCTATATTTATGGGATCTCTTTGCGAGAGACCCGTTGCCCACGTCGGGCTAAAATCATGAAAAAGGAAAAAAACTATGGTATTTGTCATTTACCATTACTTATTCGGATATAGTGGATTTAATTTTCCCAGAAGAGTTCCTTGTTCCATGCACGGTCTGTGTTTAACATATAATGTTCTCAGGGAACCATTCTGAGTTTGTGTATACTAAACGGACGTGTTTCGTGCCTTGAAAAGTGGACGCTCAATGTCCCGGTTGAGGTTTAAGTTTTGGTTTTTTTTGGCTAAAAATACAATAGTTACCCCCTTTTTCTTTGATTTATTCAACACGACGTGAATGCAACGAGTCTTTTACTTATATAGAGGTTCTGAGTGTAGGGATCTAGGCTTGCTTTAAACCCTAGATCCACGTCCCAAAGCTGGATCCTGTCTGCTTTGCAGATAGCTGGTGAGGGAAGCTATATTTATGGGATCTCTTTGCGAGAGACCCGTTGCCCACGTCGGGCTAAAATCATGAAAAAGGAAAAAAAATATGGTATTTGTCATTTACCATTACTTATTCGGACTATAGTGGATTTAATTTTCCCAGAAGAGTTCCTTGTTCCATGCACGGTCTGTGTTTAACATATAATGTTCTCAGGGAACCATTCTGAGTTTGTGTATATATATATATATACAAGCGTCGTTCTTTACATTAATTATACTGTATGTTGTTTGCAGTTAAAATGTATATATAGGTACGGCATGCGAAGGTGCCCCCTCAGGGAATTGGTTTCTGCTCGTATGTAGGAGAATTACGACATTTGATTAATCGAGGCCATGGTGTAGTGGATAGCATATCTGACCGGCAATCGGAAGATCCCGGGTTCGATTCCCGGGTGGTAACCTCATTTTTCATTTGTTCGTTCTTCCTCCTCATCTTGTGCGGAACGTTCTTCTACACAAGCGTCGTTCTTTACATTAATTATACTGTGTGTTGTTTGCAGTTAAAATGTGTATATATATATATATATATATACATATATATATATATATATATATATACACATTTTAACTGCAAACAACACACAGTATAATTAATGTAAAGAACGACGCTTGTGTAGAAGAACGTTCCGCACAAGATGAGGAGGAAGAACGAACAAATGAAAATGAGGTTACCACCCGGGAATCGAACCCGGGATCTTCCGATTGCCGGTCAGATATGCTATCCACTACACCATGGGCCTCGATTAATCAAATGTCGTAATTCTCCTACATACGAGCAGAAACCAATTCCCTGAGGGGGCACCTTCGCATGCCGTACCTATATATACATTTTAACTGCAAACTACATACAGTATAATTAATGTAAAGAACGACGCTTGTGTAGAAGAACGTTCCGCACAAGATGAGGAGGAAGAACGAACAAATGAAAAATGAGGTTACCACCCGGGAATCGAACCCCCTCAGGGCATTGGTTTCTGCTCGTATGTAGGAGAATTACGACATTTGATTAATCGAGGCCCATGGTGTAGTGGATAGCATATCTGACCGGCAATCGGAAGATCCCGGGTTCGATTCCCGGGTGGAAACCTCATTTTTCATTTGTTCGTTCTTCCTCCTCATCTTGTGCGGAACGTTCTTGTACACAAGCGTCGTTCTTTATATATATATATATATATATATATAAAATTACACCAACCCGCAAGGAAAAAATACAAAATTAATTACAAAACAGTGTTTAGAAAGGCTAATTAATTTCGGCTGGTCACAACCAAGCCATTTTCAAAGCCATAAACTAAATAAAATGTCTAAAAAAGTTATTAAACTTCCGTCCTGCGGAAGAACTAAGATTGAAATGACTGTGTGAAGGCATAAACACGGACAGAGAGATGGTAGCTGTCATACGTCTGACAGTTGGCAAAGGCAAACTATTGCCCAGATTTCAACCTTCGAGATAAGAAAGCTATAAAAATCAATCCTGTACATCTAGCAACCGGTCACGACCCGAAATTGCCCTAAAATATTTTAAAATGTTAAAAATAAAGCTATCCTTACTGTTGGACAACTTAATATTGGAAATAGTGTCTTCTGCCAAAATATAAAATGCCTCGTATATTTGTCTCTGTTCCTGGTCCCTGACCTTTATGATAGGTTTAGAATTCTGGAAGTTAAAAATATGATTATGCTGTTCCCTATGCTGAACTAGGCTACTGTAAGTATTACCCGATCTCAGGTCACGTTTGTGGGAATTAATCCTTCTCTGAAAATCAATTGTCTCCCCGGTGTATTTTTGAGGGCAGCCTCTACATGGGATTTCATAAACTACGCCAGAATTGTTGAAGTTAATTTTTTGCCGGAATCTTTGGTGCCGGGGGTCAATTGGTTCCGATATGTTGATGACATGTGTGTTATTTTGGAATCTCGTGTGGATCTGGATGAGCTGGTGGGAGTTCTTAATAGTTTTGTACCCTCAATACAGTTTACGTATAAAGTTGAAAATAGTGGATCTCTCTCGTTTTTGGATGTTCTTATTTTAAGAGATCCCAACCAAAGACCTTCTTTCAAAGTATTTAGAAAGCCTACGCATTCAGACAGCTACATTCATGCTTTTTCCAATCATTCTTTGTACTAAGAAAGGCGTCATTTCCGGTCTCCTTTTGAGAGCTTTCAGGATTTGTGACCCCATTTATCTTGACGATGAAGTTTTACATATTAAAAGTATATCTATACATTTGGGTTATTCCAAATTGTTCATCGATAAAGCTTATTTCGCCGCTAGTTCTTTCTTTTCTCCCAAAACTGGGAACCGGAATCAGGGCCGTAACTAGGGTTTAGAAATTAGTGAGGTCCAGATTTTTTTCGAGCGCGGCGGGACGAGCAAAATTCAGACCAAAATGACATCTACAAACACAACCCAAGCTATACACTAAACACAAAACACAAAACGCTCGACGCTCCCTCTTTTCAAAAGAAAAGCGGTAATATGCCTTTCATACACGGAGAACGGTTCAGTCTCTTTTTTTTTTTTTAGGAAATAATTACCGAGGTCCGGACCTCGGTGACCTCATAGGTAGTTACGGCCATGACCGGAATAAAGCTGTTTCATTCCAGAAAGTGCCCTTTGAGGTTAACAAAGGGCTTTCTTCACTCTTGCCAAAGCAGATGAAGATGGTCTCCGTTGTGCCAAATAAATTGTCTTCGTTCATTCGTCATCCTATTACTAAGGCCTCTAACAATTCTGGCGTAGTTTATGAAATCCCATGTGGAGGCTGCCCTCAAAAATACATCGGGGAGACAATTGATTTTCAGAGAAGGATTAATTCCCACAAACGTGACCTGAGATTGGGTAATACTTATAGTAGCCTAGTTCAGCATAGGGAACAGCATAATCATATTTTTAACTTCCAGAATTCTAAACCTATCATAAAGGTCAGGGACCAGGAACAGAGACAAATATACGAGGCATTTTATATTTTGACAGAAGACACTATTTCCAATATTAAGTTGTCCTACAGTATGGATAGCTTTATTTTTAACATTTTAAAATATTTTAGGGCAATTTCGGGTCGTGACCGATTGCCAGATATACAGGATTGATTTTTATAGCTTTCTTATCTCGAAGGTTGAAATCTGGGCAATAGTTTGCCTTTGCCAACTGCCAGACGTATGATAGCTACCATCTCTCTGTCCGTGTTTATGCCTTCACACAGTCATTTCAATCTTAGCTCTTCCGCAGGACGGAAGTTTAATAACTTTTTTAGACATTTTATTTAGTTTATGGCTTTGAAAATGGCTTGGTTGTGACCAGCCGAAATTAATTAGCCTCTTAAAACACTGTTTTGTAATTAATTTTATATTTTTTCCTTGCGGGTTGGTGTAATTTTATATTGTTGCGGTTATTGCAATTAAAGTTTATATATATATATATTAGGGTGATTCAAAAAATCAAAGTTTTTTTTTTAATTGTTCAACCTGTATTTTTGTTCCCTATGACAAAAAAGTAGTGTATGCCAAATTTGGTGAATTTTAAATAAAATTTACTATGTGCTACCAGGCGTCAAAGTTTCCCTTTTTTCAATTTGTTTGTTTTTACAACTTATGATTTTATGTTTAATTGTTTATATTTCAGAAGTTTTAATTAATGGTTTATATATTAGCTTGCTTTTAATTGTTGTTTAGAACTCGTAATTTTGATACCAATTAATCGATTATGGAAGCTAGGCCTAACTCACCATCACCTAGTTGCTCAGTTGGGAGAAGTTCTACAAGAAAAGAAACTGAAGTATGGCTAATTGGGCAGCCCTCTGCAGTACTAAAACATCCGTATTACCATCAGAGAAGGAAATGATGGCCCTCTTCATGCACTACAGAAATATTAAAATGCGAGGCATTAGAGAATCATGCTACTCTACTGCAGATGATGTGCTAGCAGTTTGGAAAAAAACAGGAATACCAGCAAAACAGAGTACATGTAGTAGATAAAATTCAAGGAATACTGAAGGAATGGCAGCTGCTTAAGAAAAACAAAGCAAACAAATTGAAAAGATCACAAAATTTAAATAATAAAGAAGAAAAGTGGAAAGATAAACTGGAAAACTTATTTGACATTGCTCATGAGAATACTATGCAGCTTATAAAAATAGAAGATGATAAAAATTCTTGAAAATGCAACGTGACAAAGGACGTCATGGAAAAGTGGGTACCATTGATAAGGCTGTTGCTAAAAAAGAGCAAAGAGCAGCAGAAAAGCAACATTATGAAAAGAGGAAAGCAGAAGAAGAGATCAAAAGAAAGAAGAAGTGAAGAGGCTGTCATACTCACCAGTACATCATCAGAATCAGAATCAGAGGAGAGTAAAAGTGATGAATCTGGTTTCTGTGCTGCACAACCTTCAACATGGAAAAGTAATGTAGGCAAACGTAGAAAATTGTTTGATGATAAATTATTAGGAAGTCTTGATGTTGCAAAATTGAGTGACAGAAATGAGTCTCTAGTTTTAATGCCAACAATCAGACATCGCTTGAATGGGGCATCTGCGAACAAATAAAATGCATGTGTTTCGATACAACGGCAGCCAATACTGGTCCTAGAAATGCTGCAGCTGTTCTTCTAGAACAAAAATTCGACAACGATTTATTGTGGCTGGCATGTCGACACCACATATTTGAAATTATGCTGGAAGCTGTTGTTTCAGTCTTTATCACCATCTTCTGGCCCAGATATAGTCCTTTTTAAGAAGTTCAGAGAAAAATGGTCAAGCATTAATAAGGAGGACTACGAAACAGTATTATCAGATCCAGATATCTATGAAAATATTCATGACATCAAAGATGACATAATTATATTTGCAGCAAATCAACTAGACACATTCCAACCAAGAGACGATTACCTAGAACTATTGCAGTTAACAATTATTTTTTGGGAGGTGAACCAAAAGGTGGAATCAAATTTAAACATCCAGCGGGACTTCATCGGGCTAGGTGGATGGCCAAAATTACATATTCATTAAAAATTTTTGTTCAAATCTCAGTTCAAAATTTCAGTAAAAGACAAAAAAGGACTAAAAGACATCTGTCTATTTGCTACTCGGTTATATGTAAAGGCATGGTTTACAGCTCCTGTGTCATCTTGCGCTCCTCATCTTGATCTGGAATTACTACAAAATCTTGTAGTCTACAAACAAATAAATGACACAATTGCATTTGTTGCTATTAAAAAACTGTTAGGTCACCTCTGGTACCTATCAGAAAAACTGGTAGCGTTGGCCTTTTATGATGATGAAGTGCCTACTGAAACAAAAGACAAAATGGTAAAGGCCTTGCAAAATACAAAAGAAACTCTTCCTACAAAGCGGGCTTTTCTAGATCCTGCACTTATTCTAACGAAGAAATTAGAAGATTTTGTCACATCAAATACTCAAAGATTCTTTACAATAACAGAATTTAGTTCAAAATTTTTACTCAAAGATGCTAAAGAATGCATAATGATGAAGAGTTTAACTCCGCTAAGAAATCTATCAAACAGTGGAAAGTCGTGAATGATATAGCGGAAAGAGGAGTAAAATTAATGAATGAATATAATAAAATACTAACACATGACGAAGATCAAAAACAATTCTTGCTACAAGTAGTGAAAAACTACAGGGCTGTTTACTCTGACAGAAAAAAAGAAACATTGATGAAGCAAGGACAGCTAATGTCTCAAATATCATGCTAGTTTAATTATGCATGCTTGTGGTTATGGTAGGACCTACGGGGGAGCTTTCCACATTAAAAAAAAGCAATGCGCCTTGTACTGTACCTCCTGGGTGGTGTGGAAAAATTTGACAATTTGAGTCGTTCTGTCAATTTTTAATTGCTGGTAGCAACCCTTAAAAATTAAAAATTTGCTAAAATATTTTAGGATAGTTATTTTTATGCTGAAATGAACCATTTAAAGGGTTGAACACATTAAAATATAAAAAAAAATTGTTTACCCCCATATTTGAATCACCCTAATATATATATATATATACAGTATATATATATATACTGTATATTATATACAAGCACCATAACTTTATATTAGTTTGCAATTACTGTAGTAATATACCGACTTTTTGTAATTTGACATTTAACTGGGTAGGCAGGGCATGCCCAGCTTATCCTGTATGCACACCATTGATATATATATATATATCGTAAAGAACGACGCTTGTATAGGAGAACATTCCGCGCAAGATGAGAAGAGAGAACGAACAAATGAAAAAATGAGGTAACCACCCGGGAATCGAACCCGGGATCTTCTGATTCCCGGTCAGATATGATAACCACTACACCATGGTCTTCACTCAATCAGAAGTCGTAATTCCTCTACATACGCGCAGAAACCAATGCCCCGAGGGGGGCACCTCCCGCATGCCGTACCTATATATACATTTCAACTGCAAAGAACACGCAGTATAAATAACGTAAAGAACGACGCTTGTATAGGAGAACATTCCGCGCAAGATGAGAAGAGAGAACGAACAAATGAAAAAATGAGGTAACCACCCGGGAGGTGCCCCCTCTGGGCATTGGTTTCTGCGCGTATGTAGAGGAATTACGACTTCTGATTGAGTGAGGACCATGGTGTAGTGGTTATCATATCTGACCGGCAATCGGAAGATCCCGGGTTCGATTCCCGGGTGGTTACCTCACTTTTTCATTTGTTCGTTCTCTCTTCTCATCTTGCGCGGTATGTTCTCCTATACAAGCGTCGTTCTTTACGTTATTTATACTGCATGTTCTTTGCAGTTGAAATGTATATATAGGTACGGCATGCGGGAGGTGCCCCCCAGGAATTACGACTTCTGATTGAGTGAGGACCATGGTGTAGTGGTTATCATATCTGACCGGCAATCGGAAGATCCCGGGTTCGATTCCCGGGTGGTTACCTCATTTTTTCATTTGTTCGTTCTCTCTTCTCATCTTGCGCGGAATGTTCTCCTCTCCAAGCGTCGTTCTTTACGTTATTTATACTGCGTGTTCTTTGCAGTTGAAATGTGTGTATATATATATATATATATATAAATTAGCCAAATAATTTTCAACTAAAATTAAAAAATTAATAAGACCACGCGTACTTTTGAGAGTCTTTCCATCTTGTTCACGTGACAGTGTCTGATACTCTAAAAAGAACTGAGGAAGTATGTACAAATTAGACACACTTATAACCAACCAAGCAAATGTGGGATTGTCGATGTTGTAATTTTTTCTTTATAAGATCTTTTATAATTACTAAGATTCAGTCTTGAAATATTAAAATACTTAAAAATATTAAAAATATTAAACTATTAAAAAAATACTAAAAATATTAAAAAATATTGAAAATATTAAAAAATATTGGAAATATTAAAAAATATTAAAAATATTAAAAATATTAAAATATTATTATTCAATATTAAAAAGGATTCCAATAAATTTAGATCATCACATTTGTGAGCTTTGTAAGTTATTAAAGATTATTTATATTAATTTCATGATTATTTGTTATCTTAGAGAATAACAATGCATTATTTGTAATATCTAGAGTTTGTAGAGTATATAATAAAGGTGCCTGTAAATGCTTCGTTTGAAATTCACTCCATAATATCTCCTATGGCCAAAAAGAGTTGCAGTAGCACCTTAAAATTTTTGGAATGAGAATTAAGAGAAAATTACCTATAACATCACTGATGTATTTTAAGTACTGATAATGAACTTAGTAACATTTAGTCAATATTTGTGGACTTCCTCAGAAGGATTTCGTGTAGTTCTCATTTACTATATTATATTTAATATATCATACTTTTTAATTTTTTGCAATTTCTTAGTAAGAATATTTAAACTTGAAAGTGGTATGAGATTCACTACATTGACAGTACATCATTACTCTAAACAGGCATGCAGGTCTCATTTGACTTCATCAGCTGAAATTAAAATGTTCTAGAACGATGTAAAACTTTTGGCCAAAGTTGTATATGCCATAATTAATTTTCCTGATGATTTCTTTTAAAGTCTATTGGAGAAATAAAACAAGTCTTACAGATATAAATTTAATGTTATTTAAATCTTCCTGATGGTTACGTTAGTCTAGGTATAAATAAAGATAAATAGATTCTAATTTAGTCGCAAATTATTCGGCCATACCTGTAGACAAGTGGCTCATAACATTTTGTGGCTCCAGGCACCCCAATGCCACCTGTTTTTGTTTCGCAGATTCCCGAAGAATTTTTGCTTTCAAGTATTCAACTTCCAGTCCCCAACTCCTCCTTCATCATCACATAACTTCAAACTCAGTCTAGATACAATTTCAGTATGGACATAATAAATCGCGAATATTTTGTTTCATTTGAAATTTCCATATCATCACTAACACTTGAATTTTCTATTACTTATTTTTATCATTTTTTTGATATTTGGACCCCTTGACAACATTCGTTTCACTCAGTGGCGTATCAAGGGAGGGGCGAGAGGGGCGACCGCCCCGAGCGGCACTTCCCGAGGGGCGGCAAATTACTGTCAGGCGGGCGCAGTATGCAAAATTTTGGGTTTTTATGTTTTAAAATGCAACCCTCCAAAAAATTATATCTCATCATTGTCGCGCGTTATTTGTGTACAAAATATCCATGGTTTTGATGAAAAATCATCATTAAATGCTATATATGCCACCTCAATGCCACTATTTCCACAAATAGTTGCGTTAAATTTTCACATCGAAAAGGTTGCCAGCCCTGTTTTTCAGACTTTCCCTATATTATTTAGGTTAGGCTTTGCATTCTTTGAGCTTTGATGATGTTAATAATTAATGGTTGTTTTATTTTGCAGATACCCTACTGAATTAGCAAACATGAGCAAACGACAGAGACTGAGTGGTGCTGCATACAAGAATCTTCGCGAAAAAAAAGAGGAAGGCAAGCGTGCTGCTAAGCGATTTCATCAGTTAATGGGATTCTCAGACACACCTTCAGTGCCTTCTGGGAAGCAAGGAGATCAACCGCAATGTGATATATCTTTAGAGATAGATGTTCAAGCGGCAACTTCAAATGAACCCCCAAATAATCAGGATCAACCCTCATCTACATCACAAAGTCACCCACCACCCATCACCCACAGAGTCTGTTTAACGATTCTGGCAACTGGCCCGTTCCAATGACGGACAATTTGAGAATCGAACTCATTAAACGTGGACCATCACATTTGAAAAACATGAATGGACCCTTTCCAGCTGATTCAAACAATAGGTCAATGTCAAAAGTTTGGTATTTCAAAACTTGGAAATGGCGAAAAAATTGAAAGGTCATGGCTAATCTTCTCACCTTCAAAATGTAGCTTGCATTGCTTTTGCTGTCGTCTCTTCAACAACATCTCCAGTGCATTTGGAAAAGAAGAAGGATTTTTTGCCTGGAGGAAACTGAATCCAAGAGTACCTGAACATGAAAACAGTCCATATCATACCCGATGCTTTGAACAATGGAAAGAGTTGTCTATGCGCCTTCAGTTGAATGCTACGATAGATAATGCACATCAGTTACAAATAAAACATGCTACTGCTAAGTGGAAAGAAATACTGGACGAATTTATGACTGCATCATGTTCTTGGCAAAACAAGATCTTGCATTCCGAGGGAACCGAGAGAACTTAAATGAAGAAGAAGCTGGGCTAGCTGGCAATTCTGGAAACTTTTTGGAGTTAATAAAACTAATGGGCAAATATGACCCAGTAATTAGGGAACATCTTACAAAAATACGAATGACTGACAAGATATCCACTACGTATTTGTCACCTAACATTCAAAATGAGTTCATCACACTAATCGGCAGTAATGTTCGAAAATGTATAATTGATAATGTGTCTAGTGCAAAGTACTTTGCAATAATTTTCGATAGTACACCAGATATATCGCATATTGATCAGATGTCTCAGGTAATTCGCTATGTGTCGATTAAAGATGGTAATGTAGAGGTGAAGGAATCCTTCGTTGATTTTATTAAATTAGAGGGGAAGACTGCTGAGGCAGTTACTGATCTCATTGTCACTAAGCTCCGTGAGGATGGGCTGGATATCTAGAATTGTTATGGTCAAGGGTATGACAATGCTGCTACGATGGCAGGTATTCATCTTGGAGTTCAACAGCAGAATTCTTGATGTTAGCAAACACGCTGTTTTCATTCCTTGCAATAACCACTCGCTGAACTTGGCTGGAGTTCATGCCGCGGGACTGAGTCCTAATGCTGTAACTTTCTTTGGAACAATTAAACGAATTTTCGTCTACTTTTCTTCCTCTACTCATCGTTGGGATGTCTTAACAAAACATTCCAAAATCACTGTCAAGCGAGTCTCTGATACGCGGTGGAGTGCTAAGTATGATGCTGTTTCTAGTCTTAAGAAGAACTTGACTCACGTTGTTAGTGCCTTGGAAGAACTGAGTGAAGGGGTCTCCGAAAATCTGGACACAAAGGGCGATGCTGAAGCTCTGTTGACCTCCATCATGTCATACATATTCATTGTGTACTTATTTTTCTGGGATCCAGTGCTGAAAGAAATCAATGATGCTCAGCTATATTTTCAAAGAAAGGGACTTGCTTTGGACCAGTGTGCATTAAAAATGAACTCTTTATCCGTGTTTTTAACTAATGAACGAGAGGCAGTAGTATCAAACGCTGCAGATGCCGCCGAAGAGTTCTGTAATGAAATGGATATCAGTATAGACCGCAGAGTCAGGAGACGGAGAAGAATGCCTGGAGAGCAAGCTCGTGATGCTGGATTGACCGCAAGAGGATGTACGCAGAGAATTTTTTGAAATCATGGATCGTTTATTAGCAGAAATTGAAAAACGCACAGTTTGTCTTAAAAACATGAATGATCGCTTTGAATTTCTGTCTCCTTCGTACCTTTTGAATCAGTCCAAAGATGAAGAAATTAATACCAAGGTCAATAATTTTTCTTCCATCTACAATGACATTAATCCAGGAAGTCTACTGGAAGAAATAAAGCGTTTGCGCAGACATTTGCTCAGTTTCGAAAGCATAAGCGTCGACGATGATCCAAAGAACTGGGATATGTTAAAACTACTTCAGTGGATCGTTAAATGGGATCTAGTGGAATCTTTGCCTCATATAACAATTGCCCTCCGGATCTGTCTAACTACATGCATGTCCGTGGCAAGTTGCGAACGAAGTTTCTCGAAACTGAAACTTATAAAAACTTACCTCAGGTCAACTATAAGTCAATCTAGACTGAGCAATTTGGCGATTATTTCAATTGAACGCGAAGTTGCAGAGACAATGGACATAGAAAAAATCATTCTTGAATTTTCTGTTATGAAAGTCCGAAAATTTAACTAGGCATTATACATTATATAGTTATTGTTAAAATTATGTAGTGTATTATGTACGGTACATTATGTAGTATTGTTAAAATTGAAGTTGCTTTATTTAAGTTTTTCTTCCAATAAAAGTTTTGTTTAGAAGTGTATTTTTGTAAAGGAATTGTTTTTAAAATTGAAAATTGTTACAGGGGGGGGGGCGTTGGCATTTTCGCCCCGAGCGGCAAAAAGTATTGGTACGCCTCTGGTTTCACTGTAATTGACTAACTGTTTTAATTACGAGTCTTTTAATTGTATTTTTAGTTTTTTAATCGAAAGATGATTTTTCCTGCCAACCACGGATTTCTCATAAAACTTTGAGTGTAACCTATGGGTAATTTTAACAATATTTCATTTATATGTTTTATTTTATTTAACTAATCATGGCAACATGTTCTAAGGGCTTGAAAGTATAAAGGCAATCCTTTTAAAAATGAAAAATTTAAAATTCAAAATCTTTATTTAGAAAAAGAAAATTTAAATAAAGTTTTACAATATTTTTCAATATTTTTACGTACAATTTAGATATCTGATATGACTCTAATATATTTACAGTAATCTAATCAGAATATGCCCTTCGGAAGCATGGAAGCTCTTCAGAAAAAATTAATGGGATTCAGTTTATTTATTCCATAAGGGAAGGGTAATGGCAAGTAATAGTAACAGTAATAACAAATATAGTAATAAATGTAGCTATAATAATAATAATAATAATAATAAAAAAAGGCAAAAATTTAAAAAAGTAACTGGCGTTGTGTTTGATTATTTTACACAGTTTTAAATAAAATGATTATGTGTATATTTAGTAGAAAATAAATTATGTTAATGAAATTTTTTTTAATAAATTATGAAATTAAAAGTGTTTAATGAAATTAATGAAAGAGTAGAAAGATTAAGGGAAGTTGAGATCAGATATGATTTTTGTGGAAGCTATACTTTAGATAATTAATTACAAAATAGGGACTTAATAGGGACTGCCATAATGGCAGTAATGAACTTTTAGAGCAGTAGGAGCTAATGAAATACTTCTTTAGTGATTTTCGCAATACATTTAATGGTGAAGCCTGTCTGATATTTATGGAAATTGTATTCCATACATCTGTTCCTTTGAAAGAGTTCATGTATACAGTAGTTTGGTTTGTGTATAAAATCTCCCGGTGGTCTAGTGTTAGAATGATAATGTACTTGATACTAGGTAATTGCCCTTTGAATAGGTGAAGTATGCTTATTTTTATTGATAACTTTGAACATACTGAGAGCAACACTGAATTTGTATAAGTAATTTAGCTTTAAAATATTTAGTTCTTCAAACATTGAGGAAGTGTAACTTTGCCTGTGATCATTATTTAAGAGGATTCGCAGATATTTTTTGTGAATGACTTCCAAATGATGCTTTACATATTTTTATGAGCTACGCCATGTTGTAATGCAATACAATAATTCTGGGTAGAGTAAAGAATAACACAGAGTAAGGGATGCGTTCTTTAGGAAGTCTTTTTAGTTTAAATTATATGAAGAGAAATCTTAATATTTTGGATTTAATATGTTGCTGTACGTGACTTCTGAAATTTAGTTTTTCGTCTAAATTTGTGTCAAGCACTTTAACTTCATTCATTCTTACGAGAGTAGCATTATCAATTTTTATTTGATGGTTTGTATTTATTTGTTTTGTGGTAATAATCATATAAGATAACTTTGTCGGGTTTAGTAAAAGTTTATTAGGACACATCCTGTTCGTTTCACTCATCAGAAGGTCTAAATTATGATGGGAAGAAGTAAATGTGTTATCATTAAATAAACATCGTTGACGATGTATGCGTTTTATGTTCACACTAAAATATATATATATACACATTAGTGATAAGTAATTACAGAAACATTAAAAGTTTTTCGAACATTACTCATGTTCTGCTTTTGTGAGCTAATTTTCCGCTTCTTTGCTTGCAAGGTTTCTCTTGTAATTAGAAAAGTTTCATGCAAAGTCCAAATTCTGTCATTCATTTTCAACCCTTTTTTCTTTCTTTTAAAGCAGGGTTCATCCGAAATAATATATAATGATAATATATATATATATATATATGTATATATATATATATATATATATATATATATATTATATATACAGGGTGGGTAAGAAAAAGTGACCCCTTAGAGGTAAACTGTCATATTAAAAAAGTAAGGGGACTAGAGCTCTCAAATTTCATAGATGCTTACCTTTGCATGCTGTTCGTCTTAACTGAGAAGTTGCTCGTTTTGTCCTCCTTCTGCTCAACGCAGGCCTCCGAACGTGGACGCCACTGATCAATACACCTGTTTACATATCGTTGAGACACCTTCTTCCCGCCCAGCAGAATTCTTTCGTGTAGTTCATCTATGTCTCATATTGGTACCAGGGATGTAAACTTTGAACTTCAGGGCTTCCAAAACACCAAAATCTAGTGGTGAAAGATCGAGGCTACTAACCGGCCACATATTCGGTTCGATAAAATCCGGTGTTTCGTTCTCAAGGAATGTGACAGTTTGACCTCTGTGAGCAGGGGCTTCATCTTGTTGGAAAGTATATCTTTCATTCTATCTAAGTGATATTCGACGAATTAGTGGTGAAAGATATACTTTCCAACAAGATGGAGCCCCTGCTCACAGAGCACACCAAACTGTCATATTCCTTGAGAACGAAACACCGAATTTTATCGAACCCAATATGTGGCCGTTAGTAGCTCCGATCTTTCATCTTTCATCACTAGATTATGGTGTTTGGGAAGTCCTGAAGTTCAAAGTTTACATCCCTGGTACCAATATAAGAGACATAGCTCAACTACACGAAAGAATTCTGCTTGGCTGGGAGAAGGTGTCTCAACGATACGTAAACAGGTGTATTGATCAGTGGCGTCCACGTTTGGAGGCCTGCGTTGAGCAGGAAGGAGGACACATCGAGCAACTTCTCAATTAAGACGAACAACACGCTAAGGTAAGTAGCTATGAAGTTTGGGAGCTCTAGTCCCCCTACTTTTTTTAATATGACAGTTTACCTCTAAGGGGTCACTTTTTTTACCCACCCTGTATATATATATATATATATATATATATCGGTTTTGGTTCCGGCTATCAGTAAGATAGATGGAGTGTTGAGATTTAATTCTTTAAATATTTCGATCATTAGTTCGGGCGTAAGATAAGTTAAATATCTTCAGTAAAATTAAGGGATTAACCTCGCTAAGAAGGTCAAACGGTAATAAGATGCATGAATGTGAACAGCTCAGAATAAGGGTTCGATCGTTCAACCTTAGGGCTACAGCATCGCCGCTCCTGCATCACTCCAAATCATTCCAAATCACTCCAGAAAGAAATTTTAAAGACTATTTCTTTTATCTAAAGAAGTTATGTACGATTAGAAGAAATTATTATATCATCTGACAATAAGATTTGACACCTAAACGAAAGCAAAACTTCCCTTAGAATAAACCCTCAGAAAGAAGGTACAAGTTCTCAATTTAGAAGGTTTTATTTTGAGTGCAGGGTTTCTAACAGATACTTAATTCACCAGTCCAGATAAACTGGTTTAAATATATATATATAATATATCCCAGAACTGACACGATAAAATCAGTTGAAAAATTATTTTTGCAATAAAGTAAATTTAGAACATGCTCGACGCTCCATCTGCCGGGCCTCAAGGTCTCTTTTTTTATTACGGTTCATAGCCCTGCATAGTTCTTTTTCTCAAGAAGACAAGTGATTAATTGTAAATAAATCCACTGACATCCGTACAAAGAACTGCAAAGAAAGGTTTATATGTTAGCAGAAACCGGTTCTCGGATGAAAAGAACCATTTTCATCTACTGAAACATTAATTAGATATTTGGTCGTCTATATCTATCCTTTTTCCTTCGTGGTTATTTTTATCATATATATATATATATATATTATATGTAAAGAACGACGCTTGTGTAGAAGAACGTTCCGCACAAGATGAGGAGGAAGAACGAGCAAATGAAAAATGAGGTTACCACCCGGGAATCGAACCTGGTATCTTCCGATTGCCGGTCAGATATGCTATCCACTACACCATGAGCCTCGATTAATCAAATGTCGTAATTCTCCTACATACGAGCAGAAACCAATGCCCTGAGGGGGCACCTTCGCATGCCGTACCTATATATACATTTTAACTGCAAACAACACACAGTATAATTAATGTAAAGAACGACGCTTGTGTAGAAGAACGTTCCGCACAAGATGAGGAGGAAGAACGAACAAATGAAAAATGAGGTTACCACCCGGGAATCGAACCCTGGATCTTCCGATTGCCGGTCAGATATGCTATCCAATACACCATGGGCCTCGATTAATCAAATGTCGTAATTCTCCTACATACTAGCAGAAACCAATGCCTGAGGGGGCACCTTCGCATGCCGTACCTATATATACATTTTAACTGCAAACAACACACAGTATAATTAATGTAAAGAACGACGCTTGTGTAGAAGAACGTTTCGCACAAGATGAGGAGGAAGAACGAACAAATGAAAAATGAGGTTACTGCATGCGAAGGTGCCCCCTCAGGGTATAGGTTTCTGCTCGTATGTAGGAGAAATACGACATTTGATTAATCGAGGCCCATGGTGTAGTGGATAGCATATCTGACCGGCAATCGGAAGATCCCGAGTGGTAACCTCATTTTTCATTTGTTCGTTCTTCCTCCTCATCTTGTGCGGAACGTTCTTCTACACAAGCGTCGTTCTTTACATTAATTATACTGTGTGTTGTTTGCAGTTAAAATGTATATATAAGTACGGCATGCGAAGGTGCCCCCTCAGGGCATTGGTTTCTGCTCGTATGTAGGAGAATTACGACATTTGATTAATCGAGGCCCATGGTGTATTGGATAGCATATCTGACCGGCAATCGGAAGATCCCGGGTTCGATTCCCGGGTGGTAACCTCATTTTTCATTTGTTCGTTCTTCCTCCTCATCTTGTGCGGAACGTTCTTCTACACAAGCGTCGTTCTTTACATTAATTATACTCTGTGCTGTTTGCAGTTAAAATGTGTTATATATATATATATATATATATATATATATATATATATATATATATATATATATATATATATAGTTATTAAGTTCAACACATCTGAATTTTTCCCTTATAACTCCACCGGCCCAAAACTGTCAAAGCATAAATTGCCGACATATTTTAGCCCTAGGAAACATGCAGTGTTGAGATTGAAAAAAAAAATCCTAATTATCTCTCAGGAAATTGTTTTAAGAAAAACATGTAATACGTAAATCGATTGTTTACAAACGACCCAAAAATAAGACATTCGGGGACCTAAATCGATAAAGTTTGTCTCGTGGGGTCAGAAGGAACTTGGAATAATTGGTAAAGTTCTGAATTTTTCATGAGATCCATGCATAGATAATGTATACTTTCTTATTATTATAATTATCATACACACACACACACACACACACACACACATAATATATATATATATATATATATATATATATATATATATATATATAATATATATATATGTTAAACACAGACCGTGCATGGAAGAAGGAACTCTTCTGGGAAAATTAAATCAACTATAGTCCGAATAAGTAATGGTAAATGACAAATACCATAGTTTTTTTTTCATGATGCTAGCCCGACGTGGGCAACGGGTCTCTCGCAAGAGAGACCCGTTGCCCACGTCGGGGTAGCATCATGAAAAGAAAAACTATGGTATTTGTCATTTACCATTACTTATTCGGACTATAGTGGATTTAATTTTCCAAGAAGAGTTCCTTGTTCCATGCACGGTCTGTGTTTAACAGTTTAACATATAAGTTTCTCAGGGGACCATTCTGAGTTTGTGTGTGTGTATATATATATTTATATATATATATATATATATATACAAACTCAGAATGGTCCCCTGAGAAATTTATATTACTTATTCGGACTATAGTGGATTTAATTTTCCCAGAAGAGTTCCTTGTTCCATGCACGGTCTGTGTTTAACATATATATATATATATATGTGTGTGATTATATATACATATAGTTATATACATTCTTGCAGATACACGAAATGAATTAGATTCGTAAAACATAATTCAAATCACAAATTATGAAATAAGTAGATGTTAAAAAAAAAAATTAGGAATTATTTACTGATGCAAACCACGTTACAGCCATAAAAAAATATCATAAAAACTAAATTTTTTGAAATGAACTTAAACAATGAATATATTACCTCGCGAAATTCCAATCTACCTCATCTCACAACACACACACATACACAGACACACACAATACGTATGGCTATTGTATAAAAGCACGACATTTTCACATTTTTAGCTGTGAAAGGTGACAATAAACCTAATCTAAATAACAGTTAACCATACCTAACCTAGCAGAACCTTCATTATAGGCTATCCCTTGTTTCGTGATTATTTTAGTAATTTTCAATTAAAAAAAAAGTCTGAAACAATGGTAACACCACTAATGTCGCTACACGCACATTCGTGTCGAACTGAGCTCCGCGTGTATTCCAAATATCCTAAAAAAGAATATACATATATAAAAATATATATTCTGGGATATTTTCTTCTGAGCATTGTTACCAACGAATAGAATAACGAAGGCCTGTAAACTATTGGGAAGGAAACGATAGCATAACTGCTTGAAACTGAATACGCGCAACGAAGCCTTTCCAAGAGCGGTGGGATTTGCCTTTATTGTCCACGAAGGAGTATTCTCATGCAATGACGAATTTAACATGGAAATAAATTTTAAATAGGCACTTAACGGTCATGAAAGGTAATGGAAGAAGCGCTTATTGTTGGAGAATTGCAAACTGCCTCTGTATCAAACGTTTGAAATTGAATTTCTTGTGTGAATGCCAAGTGGATATATATTTACGCTGTTCCATGCGCGTTTATGTGTTTAGATATTCGTTTGATCTAATAAGGTTTAACTACATATCTAAGGAGAGAGAGAGAGAGAGAGTTTCGGTCTCTATCTGAATGGAGGACTTAAAAACGGGGTTGGAAAATCATTTGAAGCATTTTAAATACTTTCTAAGATAAAGAACATGCGGCTCTTATAAGGACAATGAACCCATTATCATTCTACCCCACCTGATTTCAAAGCGATAATAAAAATAGTAAGGAAATTATGTGTATATATATATATGTATATTACACACACACACACACGAGGTCTGTTCAAAAGGTACCCGGACAGGGTGTTTATTTTTAGAACAAGGTCACGCTTAGAGTTGTAACTGTGTTAAACATTTCTCTGCATGTAGAGACAAGTTGACTGATAGGGTTGCACTTCATTATATAGCGTCAGTCCACTGTGGTGTCCAATAAGGTTAAACGTGTTTTGTTTCGCGGCGATTTCTTACAATGTCAGAGAGTACCGAGCAACGTGGTGTTGTGCACCATGAATATGCTCCACAGGGACAAACAATCAACAAAGAATTTTGCAATGAAGTTTTGAGACGTCTACTTGAAGCAGTTGGGAGGAAACAGCCGCAGAAGTGGGAGTCCAGAGACTGGATGCTTTATCACGATAACGCGCCATCTCACTCCTAGCAACTTGTCCAGCAATTTTTGTCCAAAGACGCTACCCCACCAAGTACAGCAGGCTCCATATTCGCCGGATTTGGCTCCATGCGACTTGTATTTGTTTCCGAAGCTCAAACAAACCCTGAAAGGACACCGATTCGATAATGTTGAGACCATTAAAAGAAATTCGACGGAGCAGCTTTTGGCCATTCCGAGAAGTACTTTCGAAGAATGTTTCCAACAGTGGCAGGGTCGTTGGGCAAAGTGTGTGGATTCAGAAAGAGCGTACTTTGAGGGATATTAAGCCCCAAACCGTGTAAGTACCATATTCTGTCGATAATCGCATCAGTCCGGATGCTTTTTGAACAAACCTCGTGTGTGTGTGTGTGTGTATATATATATATATATATATATATATATATATATATATATATATGATGCCGCTTACTCTTTTTCCAAATGTGTACACCATCCAAACTTCTAACGCTTTAAATTATAATTATATGATACCATAAATTTGTTTCGAAAATGTTTATATAGATATACGCAGCTTCTTCGCTGGATGTATGCAGCTTCTTTGCTGGATATATGCAGCTTCTTCGTCACATACATAGTGTGTGTATGTGTGCACGTATACGTTGCGTGCTATGTCTGCACTGTCTCCATCTTATACAGACGCCCACAGTATATTCTAATATAAGGCTTCAGCATCTTTCTTAAGGAAGATATTAATTTCACGGCCACTTTAAAGGTTTCCCACTTTATCTACTCGTTTGTATCTAAATTTATGTAAGAATTAAGATATAAGCAAGAGAGAAAACGGGGCCAAGTATATATATATATATATATATATATATATATATATATATATAGACATGCGTCAGCGTCTTCTTCATAGGAAAAATTCCGATTAGATTAGGTTGAGTTACTTTTTGCATAAAGAAAGTAAAAAAATGGTAAAAAGGGACAAAATGTGTAAATAAATAAAAAAGTTAAATTGGTAAAAGGTTAAAATTACCTTTTTAACTTTGAACTAAAAGAAGATTTAGTTCTTAATAGATAAGTTTCAGTAACTTTTGCATAAAGAAGGTAGAAAAAGCAAAAAGGTAAAAAAGAGAAGTTAAGAAAGGTTTAAGAAGATAAAAATGACTTATAAAAGGTTAAAATAGGCAAAAGGTGAAAACAAACTTCTTTTTTTAATGTAAGAAGCTTTAACTCTTAATTTCAACTGGTTACAGTTCGACAAAAAGGTAATTATGAATATATTTCCATAGAGAGAGAGTAAAAGCGTTTATATATCCACGATAAGAAAGAACATGTCTGCGGAAATCAGCAGAGATTAGCTATCAAATTAAGCAAAATGGGGACGAACAATACAGCCTATAAAATTATTATTCTGAAATCGTTAAATGAGATCTTTCTCAGTGTATTAAAGTTGCCAAGTTCTCTTATTAAAATGATCCTTCCAGTAACTTCACGGGTTTTTTGGTGAGGTATCTTATATCTCCTTTGCTTCTCTCTCTCTCTCTCTACATATTTATCTTCCTATCTATCTATGTACATATCTCTCTTTTCTTCTTCATGGTTTCTCGTAAGTTATTTTATTAAAAAAATCACACAAAATATCTCGCGTATGTGTGATCTTTGTATTTTATTTTATACGCATGTTCGCTGGCAAAGGATTCGAAAAGCGAGAAACATTAAGTTGTTATATTAGCTACTGAGTTGTAAGCATGATCAGTTATTAATGTAAGTTATTTGCATGTAGTTATCAATGTAATTAAAGTTTCTTACAATTTATTCTCAAATATCTCTCGACAAATAAGACACTACTGTAAATTTCAAACTCAGATTATCATAACCATTGTAAATCCTTGCTTCATCTCCAAGTTACTAAAGTGTTTGGATACGTAATCCAACGCTGCATTTGGCCGTTTTGGATGTGAATGGTCTTGGCCAACGCCATTCTCTCCTGACCTCAACCCGTACGATTTCTCCTTTGGGGATTCCTCAAGAACGCTGTGTGCATAAATAACCTTTACACATTTCCGGAATTAAAGGCGAAAATCACATCGATTGTGGATAGTATCAGTCAAGAGACCTTGCCATGGTTAGGGAAAACTTCAATTGGCATCTTCAAAGGATTTTTGAACTCAGATCGAAGCTGTCACATTCATCATATGTTTACACGAAAAAAAAATCCAAACTATTAATGTGTCGTAGAAATTTATATATAAAACACTTTATAACATATAAATTAAACAAAATAGACCGTCCTTTTATGAACACCCCGATATATATATATATATATATATACATTCAACTGCAAAGAACACGCAGTATAAATAACGTAAAGAACGACGCTTGTATAGGAGATATTCCGCGCAAGACGAGAGAGAGAAACGGAACAAATGAAAAATGAAGTAACCACCTGGGAATCGAACCCGGGATCTTCCGATTGCCGGTCAGACGCGATACCATTACACCATGGACTTCACTCTTCCAAATGCCGTAATTCTTCTACATACTCGCAGAAACCAATGCCCCAAGGGGGCACCTCCCGCATGCCGTAACATTATATACATTCAACTGCAAAGAACACGCAGTATAAATAACGTAAAGAACGACGCTTGTATAGGAGATATTCCGCGCAAGACGAGAGAGAGAAAACGGAACAAATGAAAAAATGAAGTAACCACCTGGGAATCGAACCCGGGATCTTCCGATTGCCGGTCAGACGCGATACCATTACACCATGGACTTCACTCTTCCAAATGCCGTAATTCTTCTTCCATATATACTATATATATATGGAACAAGTGTAATTTACGTCCCCCTGACGCAAAAGGGGACACAAACTACACTAGGTCAAAGTTGAAGAACGTAATCTACACTAGGATCTTTAGGAGGCATTTTTTAAATGAATCCATCAAATAAAACGTTAAAACTAACGAAAATATTACGACTTAACCTAACCAATCGTCAATTTATTTATATATATATATATATATATATATATATATATATAAATTGACGATTGGTTAGGTTAAGTCGTAATATTTTCGTTAATTTTAACGTTTTATTTGATTAGGTATACGCAGACAAAGTTTGGGAACGCAAACTACACTAGGATAATGTAGGGGAACGTAAACTACACTAGGATAATGTATGGGAACGTAAACCACACTCGGCACCACAGGGGGACGTAAACTACACTTGCTCCATATATATGTATGTATGTATGTACTGTATGTATGTATATAACACTTGCATTACAGTAAATAATATTAACTTCAGACAGGAGAAGGGAATTGCAATGGGGACAAACATTAGTTCGTATACAGCCGATTTACATCTGTCATACAAAGAATTCATTTTTATGGAAAAGCGATTGAGGAGTTATAACGATAACTGAATATTGAATAACAATGAGCGATATATAGACAATGGCTGTACGACATATACAGGTGATGCATAAATGTGTTTCATAAATCGCAGGGTGTATTCTTCAGACAAAAGTAAAGATAAAAGACCATATAAACATATGTTGAGAAACTCGTAGGTTTTGAGCTATAGCACGCGACAGAAAAATGACTCCTAAACATTTTTTACATTTTATGCAAATACACAATGTGATATATTTGCTTCATTAAAGTAAATGTTCGAAATTTTTTCCTACTTCTTGAATGTATGCCTCAGCATGTCGCACCAGTGATTGTCTGACACACTAAAAAATTCCTGGAGTATTGCGGATCGTTTCGCAATTGCCTCGAATTCGTTGTCACAATTCATCATGTGCTCGGACTTCTGTAACATAAACTAGGCTTTTTAAATGATCCCACAAGTAATAATCAAGAGAATTTAAATCTGGTGACCTAGGTGGCCACGGAATAGGACCACCGCTCCCTATCCACCTGTCAGGATACACAGCATCGAGATATTCCCTCGTTAAACGGACGAAATGAGCTGGTGCACTAGTCGTTGAGTTCTGATAGGCATATCTTCAAGTAGCACTGGCAAAGTCTGTTCGAGGAACGAATTTCCAACATTTACTTTAATGGAGCAAATATATCACACTGTGTATTTGCATAAAATGTTAAAAATCTTTAAGAGTTTCATTTTACTGTCGCGTGCTATAGCTCGAAACCTACGGGTTTATCGACCTTGTTTATATGGGCTTTCTTCTTTATTTTTGTCTCAAGAATACACCCGCGATTCCTGAAACACACTTATGCATCACCCTGTATATACCTAATTTCGAAGACTACAAGAAAAGGTGACCCAATGGAATTAAACTTGGAAAGAGGAAATGACAACAGAAACCAACAAAATTTTTAGACTTGAGTATACGAATTACAGATTAAAAACTAATTACATTCAGTGTTTATAATAAAACAAATAATTACCAATCTGATGTAATAACATTCCTTTTTAAGGACAGCTTAATTACAAATAATTTAACGTACCAAGTTTTTTTACTCACAAATAATAATTAATCAGATATGGAAGAATATACTGTAAAAATTAAGGACTTAAACAAAAGGTAAAATATGTAAAGAGTATTCTGGGTGATAGATGATTCGATAAAATAATCTGATCCACAAATTAAATAAGTTTACGTGGGAAATGCCAAATGGATTAAATAAAGTCAACTACTGTATATAAAAACCATTGAATTCATTAATAATTTTGATATATAAGTAACACATACATCATGTGTATAGGCAGGATAGACATAGATATAAGCATAAAAAGATGGAATGTAACCTTTGGTTAGCTTCCGCCCGAATTGTTCACTCTGATGAAGGTCAAGCTTTTCACTCCACCTTAGACCTACAGTTTAACGTGGAATCCGAACCACGCCCCACCAGCAGCCCAGCGTCTTAACCACTAGGCCACCTAGGGTACCCATTTATCTACCAACCACTTTCTTTATTGTGTGGAAGGATGAACAGCTGGGTTTTGCTGCGCGCCGCCTGCCGTCACCGGGTCTCGAACCTGGGGCGGATGAATTCGTAGTCAGCGACGCTAACCACTACACCACCGAGGATGTGTGTATAATATATATGTATATGTGACGGTCGAACTGTGAACTGCGAACTTTATTATTTATGACCATCCAAACCACTGGCCACATTTGGATGAGACTTGGGAGATAGAGGTAACTGAGGCCGGGGAAGAATATAGACTATGTAGCGTTGGCCTCCAAGGACATCTGAGGCCACTGGAGGCCGTTTATGCCGTCTGTATTCCGGATTGGTTGAAAGATAGGAACATCATAGACACGTCATAAAATGGGCGGAGCTCTATCGCGTGCTTTTCACGCGATGCATATATATATATATATATATATATATATATATATATTTCTGCTTTTTTTTAATGTCTTGAAACAAGCCAAAAGCGTTCAACTTACACCGGGCAAGGCCGGTTCACTCCTCTAGTGTATATATGCGTATGTAAATGTATATGTATATGCATGTGTATATGCGTGTATATACTCATATGTATAAATATACAGATATATATATATATATATACAAAATGAAAATAGGATCCATATAGAGATAAGGAAACACAAAAATTAAATAATACTGTACAAAAATAAGAACGTTTAGTAAATAGGATAGACGTTAATTGTTATGCTATAAAAGCAGTCGTCTTCAAACAGAAAACATAATTGAGAAATGCGAAATCAGGAGGCAATTAAAAATATGAAGTCGAGCAATTATAGGTTTACATACTGTATATACTGTACGAGGTACATTAAAATACAGTTTCGAATCAGATACGGAAGTGCGATCGTGGAGGAGATACAAGCGTAGAAGAAAGCGAAATGTAGTTGGTTGTTAAATAGTACTGTACAACGATAAAGTTTCGTACAGAAAACAAAGAGTAAAATTTCAGCAGTCGGAGGAGAGTGAAAATCAAACAATTACTTTAAAATCGAACTTGAGGAAAACAAAGGTATTATGTCTGGAATTATAAAGAGGCACAATGGGAAAATATAAAAATTCTAACTACAGAATAAAGAAAAGAGAAGGTAATTTACTGAAGTTTCCCCGAGCTTTTATTCTAAGTTGGGTTTTTTGGGAGGTTATTCAACCTTGAGGTGAAGTATTCTTTAAATTTTATCGAGTTTGAGTTTAGAAATATATATATATATTTATATTAGTGGTGAACCGGATATCCGCATCCGCATCATTTTTAACATCTGCATCCGCACTTCTGACTGCGGATGTTATGCGGATATTACCTCTAATAAATCATGCAATTTATAATTAAATTAGCTTATAAAGTAGCTTATAAGGCCCAGTCATGCACATTTCATGTAAAGTATTAATGAACAAACAAATATATAAACCTGAAAATATAAATACCTGGTAACACAGAAAATTGAATGAAACGTGTTTCATTGAATTTTCTGTGGCTGAAACTCTTGAGAAAGTTATTATTTTTATCATAATGAAAACATTAATATTAATTGTAATTCTTATGCATTGCCTGCCATAATAGTAATATCACGAAATTTGAAAAATTATGTCATATATTCATAATTCTATATTATATTGATAGATTAAGTATATATCCGCATCCGCTGATATTGAAATTAAAGATCCGCATCCGCATTCTCAGATGTTGAAAAACGGACATCTGGTTCACCACTAATATACAGCATATATATATATTATTCTTTAATAATTACACCGGTCTGCATGAAAATCGATTTCTTTATTTTGAGTTGTGATTCTGAAGCAGTTCGCTGCGCTGAATTAAAAAATGCTACCAGTTTTTTTCTATCACCCACAGTTTTAAAGTTATTAGCAAAACAATTTTGGGGCGTTTTGTAATTTTTTACCTTTTTTATCTTTATTTAATTTCGTTTTTTCATATTTTTCAGATAGATAATTCTAACATTACGTCTTTAAAATTTTAATAATGGCTTCTAGAGGATGTACCCATAGTCCAGACATATTTTGTTATATTTATGGTCGGTATATTGTTGTAAAACAAAGGACAAATGTAACGACCTTCATTAAGAGAGCTTATCATGCTTATTTTGGAATTAAATTAGGAGATCAAGACAAAAGTTGGGCTCCACACAAGGTTTGTCTTACGTGTGTTGCGGCACTAAGGAATTGGAGCAAAGGTAAAAAGAAAAGTTTGCCATTTGGGATCCCTATGGTATGGCGCGAGCCTAGAAACCATACCGACGACTGCTACTTCTGTTCTTGCAATGTTAAAGGTTATAATGCAAAGAATAAAGAGAGCCTTCAATACCCAAGTCTTCCATCTGCAATAAGGCTGGTACCCCATGGTCCAGAAGTTCCTATTCCCCGCCCACCCGAGAGTCTGGATCAATACAATTCAGATTCTGATTCAGCTCCAAATCCAGACAATGATGATGTTTATGAACAGCCAACAGCTGACCGAGATCCTCCTAAACCATTAACCCAAGCCGAACTAAATGACTTAGTCAGGGATTTGAATCTGCCTAAGGACTCTGCAGAACTTTTGGGGTCTAGATTGCAGGAGAACAATTTATTGGCATCCGACACATACTTCGCTTGGTACAGAAATCGTGAGAAAGACTTCGTGCCTTTAGTATTTTGCAAGGACATCACAGGATTAGTGTGCAAGCTAGGCATCGAATACCAAACCAGTGGCTGGAGGTTGTTTATAGATTCCTCTAAAACCAGTCTGAAAGGAGTGTTACTGCGCAACGGTAACAAATATGCATCAATCCCAGTGGCCCATTCTACTCATTTAAAAGAGACCTATGATAACATGAAACTGCTTCTGGAAAAAATTCAGTATCAAAATCACAGATGGATATTGTGTGGGGATCTCAAAGTCCTTTGCATGTTACTTGGGCAGCAATCAGGATACACTAAGATGCCATGTTTCATCTGCGAATGGGATAGTCGAGCACGTGACCAGCACTGGAAGAGGAAAACTTGGCCTCCTAGAGAGAATCTTACCCCAGGATCAAAGAACATTTTACATGAACATCTAGTTAAACCAAATAAAATCCTCCTACCACCCTTGCACATTAAGTTAGGCTTGATGAAGCAGTATGTCAAAGCATTGAATAGAGAAGGTGAGTGTTTCAAGTACATTTGTTCAAAATATCCAAAGATTAGCTACGAGAAAATAAAGGAAGGTGTTTTGTAGGTTCTCAGATTACAAAGTTACTGACAGACGATCATTTCCTGAACACAATGACCAATAAAGAAAAAGAAGCATGACTTGGTTTCAAAGTTGTTGTTGAAAACTTCTTGGGAAACTACAAAAGCCAAAATTATGAAAGACTGGTGGAAAATATGCCTAAAAAGTTTTGCGCCTTAGGCTGCAACATGAGCCTGAAAGTTCACTTCTTATTTTCGCATCTTGACCGTTTTCCTGAAAATGTCGGAGATGTCAGTGAGGAGCAAGGGGAACGATTTCACCAGGACATCAAAACCATGGAAAGAAGATATCAAGGAAGATGGCATACAAATATGATGGCGGATTACTGCTGGTGTCTGCAACGAGATCAGCCTAACGCACAGCATAAGAAAACATCAAAGAAGCACCGGTTTAGTCGTCATTAGTCAGATCTACCTTCATAGTCTTAAGTCTTTGGAATAAGTCCTGAAATGTTTGCAAGTAAGGAAGGTAAATATATTTTGTTTCTTTCAGTTATTTTTTTATTCTTTCATAAACAAGCAATACGCTTGTCCAAGAGCTAGGAGCTATTTAATTCTGCTTTAATTAGGTTTTACTCTATCACCTAAAGATTTCGTGTTACAAGGGGTGTTGTAATACCTCATCTGTCCCCAAATGTTAACCACCCATTCATGGGAGGGGAGAGAGTATTTTGTTGGGAACGGGACTGGTTGTTATATATATTTACCCTACATTATTATGTAAGCGTTACTGTAGTCTATAACAACAAAATTTATGGTTTAGCATGTGCAGTCCAATTTTGGTCTCGATAAGATGGTTCACATTTGGGGATAAATGGGGGATTTATGACACCCTGTATTAAGAAAACCATACGTGATAGGGAAAAACTAACTATATTTTTGAGATTAGCGCACTCAAATTAGTTTGTAAAAATTGATCGACAAGTTTTCAAATTTGTACTGATGTTATTCTTCCCTGAGTCTTATTTTGGTTTAAGCTTAAATATAAAGTTTTTTCCCCGTTTTGAGTCTATAATATATATATATATATATATATAATATATATATAATATTATATATATATATATATATATATATATAGGCCCTCTCAGAGGTCCAGAGAGTCCCGGGCCACTTCCAGCTTTTGAGACCCATAGCTAAACCAATTATTACTTTCACTGCAAAACATTATATTCAAACCTGAAAGTTTATAAATTTGAGGGCCCCCTTAAGCTTGAGGCCCATGCCAAATGACCCTCCTAGCTCCCCTCTGATAGGCCCAGAGAGGAGGGGCGACAAGCTTGACCTTCGTGAAGTGAGAAATCATCACGCGGAACCTTTGTAAGGTTGTAAGTTATATATATATATATATAATACATTCAACTGCAAAGAACACGCAGTATAAATAACGTAAAGAACGACGCTTGTATAGGAGATATTCCGCGCAAGACGAGAGAGAGAGAACGAAACAAATGAAAAAATGAGGTAACCACCTGGGAATCGAACCCGGGATCTTCCGATTGCCGGTCAGACGCGATACCATTACACCATGGGCCTCACTCTTCCAAATGCCGTAATTCTTCTACATACTCGCAGAAACCAATGCCCCAAGGGGGCACCTCCCGCATGCCGTAACATTATATACATTCAACTGCAAAGAACACGCAGTATAAATAACGTAAAGAACGACGCTTGTATAGGAGATATTCCGCGCAAGACGAGAGAGAGAGAACGAAACAAATGAAAAAATGAGGTAACCACCTGGGAATCGAACCCGGGATCTTCCGATTACCGGTCAGACGCGATACCATTACACCATGGGCCTCACTCTTCCAAATGCCGTAATTCTTCTACATACTCGCAGAAACCAATGCCCCAAGGGGGCACCTCCCGCATGCCGTAACATTATATGGTATCGCGTCTGACCGGCAATCGGAAGATCCCGGGTTCGATTCCCAGGTGGTTACCTCATTTTTTCATTTGTTTCGTTCTCTCTCTCTCGTCTTGCGCGAATATCTCCTATACAAGCGTCGTTCTTTACGTTATTTATACTGCGTGTTCTTTGCAGTTGAATGTATATAATGTTACGGCATGCGGGAGGTGCCCCTTGGGGCATTGGTTTCTGCGAGTATGTAGAAGAATTACGGCATTTGGAAGAGTGAGGCCCATGGTGTAATGGTATCGCGTCTGACTGGCAATCGGAAGATCCCGGGTTCGATTCCCAGGTGGTTACCTCATTTTTTCATTTGTTTCGTTCTCTCTCTCGTCTTGCGCGGAATATCTCCCATACAAGCGTCGTTCTTTACGTTATTTATACTGCGTGTTCTTTGCAGTTGAATGTATATAATGTTACGGCATGCGGGAGGTGCCCCCTTGGGGCATTGGTTTCTGCGAGTATGTAGAAGAATTACGGCATTTGGAAGAGTGAGGCCCATGGTGTAATGGTATCGCGTCTGACCGGTAATCGGAAGATCCCGGGTTCGATTCCCAGGTGGTTACCTCATTTTTTCATTTGTTTCGTTCTCTCTCTCTCGTCTTGCGCGGAATATCTCCTATACAAGCGTCGTTTTTTACGTTATTTATACTGCGTGTTCTTTGCAGTTGAATGTATATAATGTTACGGCATGCGGGAGGTGCCCCCTTGGGGCATTGGCTTCTGCGAGTATGTAGAAGAATTACGGCATTTGGAAGAGTGAGGCCCATGGTGTAATGGTATCGCGTCTGACCGGCAATCGGAAGATCCCGGGTTCGATTCCCAGGTGGTTACCTCATTTTTTCATTTGTTTCGTTCTCTCTCTCTCGTCTTGCGCGGAATATCTCCTATACAAGCGTCGTTCTTTACGATATATATATATATATATATATATATAACAATTATTACCTCTACTTAGGGTAAACTAGATTAATTAAGTTGAAATTAAATAAAAACAACGTAAATTAGAAAATTATAAGATCTTTGAATGTCGAGATTGAATGAAGGAAAGAAACGAGTGAATTCCGATGATAAAATAATAAACAAAATACAAATAAGTTAAAATAGAGGCCTGTATACGGAAGGTTTGCTATTGAAAACATTTGGGGGTTTTGTGACGCTTTTCTGACTGTAATTGATACAGGTAAGGTTGTGCTGCCTTGGGGAGGAAAGAGAAACTTGTGGTGCATCTCGCTTCTGAAGAATCATGCACCAGGGCTGATAATAAGAGGCGGTGCCTGCAATACAAACTAACGAAAAGTGCACGGAAACGAATACAGATTTGGGTGATCTTTGATCTGGGCTAACACGGAGGATTGTTGCTTTAAACTGATGATGAACTACGTGCGGAAGCATTGTCACTACATTAAACCCTGTTTGCCAGGCAATGCTGCTGCGAGCTGCTCATACCCTAAAATGGGAGAATGGGCAGAATGATGCTGCAATATTGCTGCATGTGAAAATTGCTGAACTTTTCATACTTCTATTTGAACTATGAATGCATCGATTGATATATATATATATATATATACACATCCGAGGGTAATTCAATAAGTATCCGCACTTTTAATTTTCACAATTTTATTTTCACATCTGATAGATTATATAAACACATTATTTCTCAACAGAGTCTCCCTGTTTTTCAATACACTTAGTCCAGCGATCTACAAGCTTCCTAATGCCATCACAAAAGAATGTTTTTGGCTGTGTGCGTAGCCAATCATGCACCGCCTCCTTCAGGTCATCATCGCCTTGGAATCGCTGACCTCTCATAGCGTCTTTTAGTGGTCGAAACAGGTAAAAATCCGAAGGTGCCAGGTCTGGACTGTAGGCTGGATGGTCGAGAACTTCAAATTTAAGTTCTTGAAGGCATTTTCTAGTCTGTGCAGCGGTATGAGGGCGCGCATTGTCGTGTAACAGAATAACACCTTCCGACAATCTCCCTCTCCGTTTTGTGCGAAATGCTTGCTTTAACTCATTCCGAAGCATGTCAGAATACGATGCACTTGTTACTGTAGTTCCACGCTCTAGATAATGTTCAAGGATAGGGCCTCGTGTCCCAAAAGAGTGTTAGCATAACCTTACCTGATGACGGCTGCGCTTTGAACTTCCTTGCAACGGGAAGGTGTTATTCTGTTACACGACAATGCGCGCCCTCATACCGCTGCACAGACTAGAAAATGCCTTCAAGAACTTAAATTTGAAGTTCTCGACCATCCAGCCTACAGTCCAGATCTGGCACCTTCGGATTTTTACCTGTTTAGACCACTAAAAGACGCTATGAGAGGTCAGCGATTCCAAGGCGATGATGACCTGAAGGGGGCGGTGCATGACTGGCTTCGCACACAACCAAAAACATTCTTTTGTGATGGCATTAGGAAGCTTGTAGATCGCTGGACTAAGTGTATTGAGAAACATGGAGACTCTGTTGAGAAGTGATGTGTTTATAATCTATCAGATGTGAAAATATAATTGTGAAAATAAAAAGTGCAGATACTTATTGAATTACCCTCGTGTGTGTGTGTGTGTATATATATATATACAGTATATTCCAAAAATGTATGCTAATCTTTTAACTGTAAAAATTGAACTTTCACTACTAATTCAAGTACTTATAATTCAGCTGCTTCGAGACCAGTGACCAGTGACCAGTCACTGGTGACCACTGGTGACCACTGGTGACCAGTGACCAGTGACCAGTGACCGCTTCCCGTTAAGTTGTGCCTCTTCAGTAGTTGAATGGTTGACCGTCATTTGCTTTTAGATGATAAAGTGACCCATACAGATAATTCAGATCGCTCGTAGATCAGTAACTTCCTCCCTCACCTCACCCCCATTACATGGGGTTAAATAGCCCCAAAGTTTATCATAAAAAAAACAAAAATGTCAACATTTATTTAAATATTTCAAAACGTGAATTGTGGTAAAGAATTATTTCTGTTTCTTTTAAAATTAAAACACGAAATTGTTTTCCTTTTTTTATTTATTATCAAACTTTTTCGTCATTACGATAAACCCTCCAAACAATGGTCGTTTATTCCAAACGTTTTTAGAAACGTTCGGTGGTCGTTTATACCAAAATGTTGCGTTTAGAAGCGTTTGAAACTTTTAATAGACACATATTTCTTTTGTTGGAAGTTTTGTCCGTAGATTTATATTTTATTTTATTATTATTATAATTATTATTATTATTATTATTATAATTATAATTATAATTATAATTATTATTATTATTATTATTATTATTAAATTAAAAAATTAAAAAAAGGGAAATTAAAACAATTATTTTTTTAAATTTATTTGGTTGGTGTCTGAAGCAATGGGGATCAACAACGTTAGTGACATTCCATATTTTTTTTTTTTGTTTGAAGGACGGGTCAAAGGCAAATGTCCGCAAAAACGGTTCCCCGCCCCTATAGAGGAAGAAGAGAGACAAAATCAAGATTCAGGGTTTTCGAGATGCGTGGACACTCTGTGTTTGAAAGCTTAGATGTCACAGACAGGAGGGAAAGATAGATTGAGGAAGAGTGTTCCAGAGTTGACCGGTTGAGTAGGTGAAAGATTGAAAATACCGATAAACCCTTGCGTTAGAGAGTTGAACAGAAAAGGAATGAGAATGTGTCGAAAGTCTGGTACTGCGTGCTCTCCTCAAAGAAGGAGGCATGCAGCTTAAAACGTGTGTGTATATATATATATATACAGGTTGTCCCATAAGTCCGGCATCATAGGAAAAATAATAAAAAAAGGCAAAACAAAAGCTCTTATTTACAGAACGTGCTCAATATGTCCACCATTGTTTTCAATACACAAATTCAGACGTGATACCCAGTCAGCAAGCACATGGTGAATGATGTCAGGAGTAATGGTGTTACATGCCCCAATAATGCGCTGCCGCAAATGTTCAACAATCCTAATTTCTCTGCGTATACCAGTGCTTTCAAGTGGCCCCAGAGATAAAAATCTAGTGGCGTGAGATCCGGGCTTCTAGCTGGCCATTCCACAGGTCCTCGACGTCCTATCCAATGACCAGGGAATTGTTGGTGCAGGTATTCCCTTACTTGGGTGCTGCAATGTGCAGGAGCGCCGTCTTGCTGGAACCATGTTGGGAAATTTCCTTCTTCGTTCAAGACACTGGGAAATGCTTCTTCCCTGAGCATACGTAGGTAGGTGCCTCCAGTGACATGTTCATCAAAAAAGAGGGGCCTATGATGCGATCCTTCCAAATGCCACACCATGCCATCACCCGAGATGCACCGTGTTCCTTTGAAGAGGTATACCAGTGAGGATTGTTTTGAGACCAGTAGCGGGTGTTCTGTCGATTTACCTCACCATTTCCATAAAAAACAGCCTCGTCACTGACCAGAATGGTGGACGGGAAATTGACATCCCGAGCATAGACATTATGGCCTGTAGAAAGAGAAAAATATGAATTATGGTTTGTAGAAATAGAAAAATATGAATTTCTCCTCTGATGCCGGACTTATGGGACACCCTGTGTATATATATATATGTGTGTATGTATATATAACTGAAATGAGTGGAAACTATTTCAACTTTATTAGATTTAACTTGAAGTTCATCCGAAAGTACAATTTATATAGAGGGAGTTAACGAAAGTAAACATACACCGCGATGATTGTCCTCAAGAACAAATGGTAAATAAGTTCATCAATGGAATGCCAGAACGTGTGTCCCCTTTACATAATGTAAAGGGAAAAACAACACGATTCTATATATATTCATTCAGTAAATTTATTATTTCTAGCCTTTTATTATCAAATCAAAAACTCTCTCTCTCTCTCTCTCTTTTATATATATATATATATATATATATGTATATATATATATATATATACTGTATATGTATATATATATGTATATATGTATATATATATATATATATATATATGTGTGTGTGTGTGTGTGTGTGTGTGTTCATTTTGAAATAACTTTTAAGATTCTTAACATTAAAGCAGAGCTTTCCAAACTTTTAACGTTGGCGACAAACTATTTAAGCATAACAATTTTCACGACACATTAATTAATTTTTGTTATCAAATATCAAATATCAGATAATTTTTCAGTAGGTGGTTTATCTTGTAGCCGATTTTGTTGATAGAAAAATCAAAATTTTCAAAATACAAAAAACACTAATGTGTCGCGACACACCAGTTTGGAAAGCTCTGCATTAAAGTGTAAAGAGAAATTTGTAAATGTAAAAATAAATTTATTTTCTCAAAATGTGTAGTACAATTTAACTCTTACCCCTTTTTACAACTTATGTACAAATGTGATGTAACTCGGCAATTATTATGTTTTGTACAAAAACTTCACCGTTTTTTTTTTGTTTTTTTTAATTTTTCAAATTACTTTATAGCTTCGATGCTTTTTTCTAGACTAATCGTCGGCGGCTGAGAACGGAGCAGCCGATTGTGGAATTAACTCTTTTGCGTACGGTGTTAACTTTACTGATTTTGTTCTAGATAACGTCAGATGATTTTATTCAGTCTCGGAAAAGACATCTTGCGCAGTAAAGGGATAAATGAGAATAATGAGCGTCTTCACTTTGTTCTCCCTCCTCGGTCTGCTCTGCTTTTTTGACATATCATCTCGTAGGAGTAGGTGAACTTCTCTCCCACGTCCTATGAGAGGTGTTGGCTTTCCATTGCTGACACCTATTTTCACGTTTAAATGGGTGCCTGCTGGCCCAATTCTGTGATTAGTAGGCCCTGAGGCTTACTCTCATCGAGGGAAACCTAACTGGGCACTCCTGAATGAACGTGGGCATCTTTTCTCTCTTCTTACGTTCCCATTTCTTTTCCTTATTTTCTCTCTTCTGTCTCCCTTCTTCTACTTCTCATCTCTGGTCTTCGTTTTTCTTGATTCTGTTGTAATCTATCGCTTCTAGTAGAATAATCTATTAAAACAATAAACTAGTTAAGGGTAAAAGAGTAAATCATGTATTAATGATCATATCAATAAATAAATATGATATATCATATTTATATAATAAAACGAAACCAGTACGACACTAAGTCTGGACAAGTGGCATGTTTTTTGAATGTTCAATTGGACCCAAAGAAACACCCACAAAACAAGCTTACGTTTTCAGGGTATTATGCCCCCATACTGGTAATCAGTTAGCCTCATTAAAATGATTGAATGAATACCAAACAGAACTGGCTGAACAGCGATGTCGATTTCAACCAACTTATTAAATTGAAAAAGTGGTAATAAAAGGTTGTTCCGACTTGTTAAAAAATTTGGTATTGGCTAATGGTGGTTGACTCATACTGTATGATTTAAAGCTTGAACCGACGTTTACTCTAAAGGTAAGTTGAAAGCGGCACAAGGAAAACCACATTTAATTTGATCAAATTAAGCAGCTCTCATTTCTATTGCATACTTGAACAATCTAATTTCACCATTTCTCATTTTCAGTGTTACGCATTTCACTTACATTTTTGCAAAAAGTTTTCTTGAAACAAAAGTTTCAGAAAAGCGTAAAAAAAATTGTTAATTCATAATATGAGTTTTACTTTGTATATGTTATTCGTTTTGGCGACAGTAATAAAATTTTACAAACAAAGCCCAGTCATTACTAATTAGTAATTTTTTATGCTTTTCAAAAATTTTGTTTGTATGTAGACGAACGTTTTTAAACTGTACCTACGTACAACTTAAATTTTTTTTGATAAACGCGATGTTTTAAAAATTTTATCCTTTTAAAAATTCGTAAAAGAGTTACGAGTCTTGGAAAATTTTGTTTCTACATATCTCCATTACACCAATTGAGAGACAAAAAGGGAAAGTTTGCATTGGAGGGAACAGGGACATGGCATGTAGCAAACTTTCCCTTCTTACCCTTCATCTGATTAGTCGACGTTATATATATATATATATATATATATATATATATATATATATATATATATATATAATAATAATAATTGATCAAAGTGTTAAGTGAAACGTTATAATGTGTCTCCAATTGAGTGTTCTGAAATCGTGGCAATAAATCAAAGTTGATCGAACGCCAAACATATAATAGGTTGTTTATATACTCTCTCTCTCTATATATATATATATAAAATTATATATATATAAAACAAGTCATAAATAAATTTCTCTGCGCTTGTAATTCATTTCATGATCCACTGACTTCATCAAAACAACGTGTCCTTGATATAACATAAATGTTTACCTGTTGTTGAGTAATATATATATATATATATATATATATATATATATACTTGGTTGAATGGTTTGTTCTTAGGGAAGCGTAGCTTAGCGAGGAATAGGAGGACGAAAAGATGGTACATATTTATTAACAGACGTTTCGGAAAAATTCAATTTCCATCATCAGTGCTAAAAATTTTAAAAACAAATAGAAATAAATAAGTATAATAAATAAAAACGAACAATAAATTAAAATGGCGCAACAATTAGCGAGAATTAATAGTAAGTTACAATATATTAAATTAAAAGATTAAAAATTAAATGATACAAAGTATAAAAGTATGGACAATAAGTAAAATATAAAACGGTTTAGGTAAAACAGAATTGAAGGGTTTCTTACCAGATTGTTAATGTAATGGGAGACTAATTATACAGAGGATTGGGAATGGTTGCCTCTTGAAAGAATTCCATATTAGGAAGATGAAGCCGGGCGGAGTGATGGTGGATTTCTTTTGAGAGTTTATTTGCAATGTTTAAATTGAAAGCGGAACTGTAATCGTTGAGGGTTGGCTGGATACTGAGGATATAAAGGGACTCAAGTATGCGGAGGTCGATTAGTTGGTTGGCTGAATTAATGATTTTGAAGTGGGAGGAAAGTAACGGGTGGTTGTGGAGGTGGCAGTGATCCCTTATTGCTGATTTGGAGGGTTTGTTCAAGGGCTGTGAAGTTCTTGTAGAAATCCCACGATGCTCGTCCACTCTTGTTTAATATTGGCGGATGGTACTGCCAATATAGTTCGCTTTGCAGCGAACACAATTAAAGCGTAGATAGTGGACGAAGCAAGTGGCTGGGTTTTTTCTTTATGGTTAAGGTAAGATTTGATACTATTGTTGTTGGTGAAAGCGAAATGAAATTTAATTTGGGGTAAAGCGGGGTGAGTAAGAGACGGAGTTCTGAAAGTATTTTGTAGCTAATGTGGTCGTAATAGGGGAATGAAAAATATTGTACGTCTTTTTTAACAGTGGGAACTTTAAGGGGGGGTTGATAAATATTATTAAGAAAATTTCTGTTTAAGGACTGTAACAGATGTTTTGGGAAAGAGTTATTAATGCTGAAGTTAAGAATTAACTCTATTTCATGATGGAAGGATAAGTACGAGGAGCAAAGATGGTAGGCACGGTGGATTAAAATTTTAATACTATTTATTTTATATAGCAAGGGGATGTGGCTTAGGAAATTAGTATCTAGGCCTGTGTACGTGGGTTTTCGATATATGGAAGTGCTAAATTTGTTGTTTTGTTTAGTTATTGTAATATCTAGGAAGGGAAGGGTGTTATTGGATTCGTCTTCTTTGGTGAACTTAATGTTTTTATGTTGGGAATTAAGGTAGTTAAGAAAAAGGGGGGCGTGGTTGGCATTGTGAAAAAGGAGAAAGGTGTCATGAACGTATCTTTTATATAGGTGTGGTTTATAATGAGTGGGGCAATGAAGTAGCCAGTTATTTTCATGATGGCTGAGGAAGATGTTCGCTAGAGTGGCAGTACCATCCGCCAATATCAAACAAGAG
>JAJOZX010001867.1:622500-657500 GCA_023014485.1 Bathynomus jamesi
TGGTAAGGGCAGTCGGCAGCCCTCGCCCACCCCGTCTGCTCTTCTGGCCGACGCCTCCTCTCCCTCTCTTCCCCAGGCTCGTGGCGCCGCTGCCCGACCCCCGCCAGCGGCGGATGGACCTGCAGTGGAGCCCCCGACCCCTGGATCCCCCCATATTCCACGTCCCGATAAGGACCCGCCTGCTTTCTTGCCCTCAGGTGGGAAGCCCGCGGCCCCGGTCGCCTCCCACTCCGGTCGGGCCTCATCGCCCCCGGCCTCCTCGGCCCCTGGGGGACGTGGGACCCGACGTCGCCGTCCGCCTTTTTCGTCTTCCCGTCCCCTCGAAGTACCGGTGGTGTTTGGCCTGACGGCTTCGCTCGGCCTTAGGACGGTGGACAGGTTCCTCGTCCTCCGCCCCTCCTCCTCCAAGCCCCTCCCCACTAACCACGAACGCCTCTTTCGAGCGATCCATGGGGTGACGGGGACGGCTCGTTTCGACCTTCGGCCTCAGAGGGATGGCTCCATTCTGATAAGGTCGCGTTCCTCTGCCGAAACCTCCTCTCTGCTCGCTATCCCCAATGTCCTGGGCTGCGGGATCACGGTGTCTCCCCACCCCCGCCTCAATCAGTGCCAGGGCACAATCTACGCTGCTCGTCTTCTACCTATCCCGGTGGAAGACCTCCAGACTGACCTCGCCTCCCAGGGTGTTGTGAGAGTATACCGCTTTCCCGACAGATCGCGATCCCCATCCGCCCCTTCTCCTCGCCTGCTCCTCACGTTCGACTCACTGGTGCCCCCCGTTTCGGTATTCTGGGGCTTTGATGAGAGACGAGCGTGCGAATTCTCGGTTCGACCATACGTGCCAGATCCTACGCGCTGTTTTCAGTACAATAGGTTTGGCCACGTGAACAGTTCTGCCGTCAGCCGGCCCCGTTGTGTGTCCGCTGCGGCGGCCCCTCCGCCCTTTGCCCTGTACTGCTCTGCCTTCCTGCACCCTGCCATGGACCACACCCTGCTTCATCCCGCTCTTGCCCGTCCTTCCTCTTTGAGAGGGAGGTTCGGGCCCTCTGTTCATCAGAGTTTCTCAGCGCTCGGGAGGCGCGGGACCGGTTGCGTGGCCGCGAGGCCCGGCGTGGTGCCCGTATGCCGAGGCTCTCCGTTCCCGGCCGCCGCGGCCCAGACCCCGTCCTCACCGGCGGTTCCCAACGGCTCCACCCACCGTGTCCGCTATCCCTGCCATCCTCTGCCGCCCAGCGGACCCCCACCGCGGCTCCCCGTACTACCAGCGGTCCCCACGTGTTCCCTCCGCGAACGCCGATGCTTCGTCGGCAACCCCCCCTGCCCCTTCTACGCCCTCTCCACCGGCGCCTTCAGCCACCCCCATTCCGGACTGTGACCCGCTGTCACCATGCGGGCCGCACGACGGAGGGGTAAGGGCCGCAAGCGCCGCGCCAGTAGTGACCCGAAAGGTTCGAGGCCATAGGCCTCGTATCACCTTCCTCTCCCAAACACAAACGCCTCCTTCGCCCTACCGCCCCGGTGTCCTCACCGTCCCCACTGCGCAACCGTTATGCACGCTCCCCCCTGGGGTCCCCGACGGCCCTCGTGGTGGGGGCTGAGATACACACTCTCCGGCCCGGTCGATTGGACCCACTGGAGGGGAAACTCGCCCGCCTGGTCGGCTGGGTTGGGACGTGCACGCCCCCGCGCTTCACCCGCCCCATCTCTCTCCTCGACCTGCCTATGCTTCCGGGTGAGGTATTATTTTCCATCCCCCTCGTAGTCCTGCCTCCCCTGCACCTCCGGTGAAGGAGGGGCCTTCTGGATACCCCTCACATCCCCTTCTCTGCATCGCTCTCCCCCGGACGTCCGGGAGACTCCTCTTCTGGAGGACTTGCCGGCGTCTGGTTCCACATCGCCCCCTCGTCGGGGTGACCCTCGCCTTCGCCCTCGTTCGGCGTCCCCCGTTGGACCCCGGGCTTTCCAATCCCCTTTTTAATCTCGGGCCGCCCGATCGGCCCACCCACCCCATAACCATCCTTTTCGCTGACTTTCCTACCCCTCCCTATACCTCGCTCCTGCAGTGGAACATCCGCGGGCTCCTGGTAAGCCTCGAGAGTCTCTCCTCTCTCCTGGCCTCCAGGTGTCCGGCGTGTTTCTGCCTTCAGGAGACGATTCTGGGATCCCGTTCCCTCCCTCGAGTGTCCGGCTACTGCGGGCTCCCTTCCCCGCCTCTCGATGGGGCGGGTAGGGGGGGCTCCGCGGTCTTCTGCACCGCTCCGTCCCTTTCCGCCCCCTCCCGCTCCGTACAGTCCTGCAAGCTGTGCCGTGCGCCTTTCTTTGTGGCGCCAGCTCACGGTCTGCTCTCTTTACCTCTCCCTAACGTACGCCCTCCACCCGATTCTCTCCGTGACCTAATTCTTCAGCTTCCCGCCCTTTCCTGATTCTCGGGGACTTCAACAGTCGGGACCCGGCCTGGGGGGACGTTTGCTCCACCTTTCTCTCCGGGACCTTTCTATCCCTTATGGACGAGCTCGAGTTCACCTTCTGAACGATGGCTCCCCAAACCTGCCTTCACTCGGCCCACGACAGTTTCACCTGTATCGACCTTTCCTGGTTTCCCTCGATATCGTGACGGAGTTCACCTGGAAGGTCCTGCCGGATTCTTCCGGCAGTGACCATTTCCCAGTGTGTCTTACCCCGACCCGTCTCCTCCCCCCCACCTCTGTCCGTCCGCGCTGGCTGTTCGCCCGAGCAGACTGGGCCTCATACGCGAGGGGCACGGCGATCTCGCCATCAATTCCTGCCTTTCCCTCCGTTAGTGAGGCCCTCGCCTTCCTCGAGAGTAAGATCCTCTCGGCTGCCGCCAGTTGCATCCCCCGTACCTCTGGCTCCCCCAGGCCGCGAAGCGTCCCATGGTGGACCCCAGAGTGCTCCCATGCCGTTCAGGAGCGGCGCCGTGCTGGCCGCCGCTTCTACCGGACCCGCCAACTGGAGCACAAGATAGCGTTTCAGCGCCTGAAGGCAGTGGCCCGTCGGGTCCTGAAACTAGCCCGGCGTACCTCCTGGCGGAGTTACGTGTCCGGGATCTCCTCCTCGACTGCCCCCTCGACTGTTTGGCGCAAGGTGCGTAGCTTTGAGGGGACCCGTGTCCCCCCTCGACCCCCGGTGCTTCGGGTCGGGGACGACGAGTTCGTTCCGATCCGGAGGCCGTCGCGAACGCACTCGCGGCGCACTTCGCAGCCATCTCCAGTTCCGATTCCCCCCACTCCCGCCGCGACCCACCGGATTTTCCACCTCATAGGGATGACCCCTATAATCACCTCTTCCGCATGACGGAGCTTCGGGAGGCCCTCCGCCCCGACGCTCCTCCGCCCCGGCCCCGATAATATCCCCTATGACTTGTTACGGCACCTCCACCCCTCTGCTCTCAGCTTTTACTGGACCTCTATAACCGGATTTGGTTGGAGGGTTCATTCCCGGACCGGTGGCGTGAGTCCATCGTCGTCCCCATCCCGAAGCCCGATAAAGACCCCTCACTCCCGTCGAACTATCGCCCCATTTCCCTGACATGCTGCGCCTGCAAGGTTATGGAGGCGATGGTCGCCTCGCGGCTGTCCCTTACCTGGAGGCGAGTGACCAATACCCTGCTACCCAGGCTGGTTTCCGGCGCTTCCGGTCTACCACCGACCCCCTCCTCCTCCTTAGCCACGACGTGCAGGAGGCTTTCTCCCGGCGTCACTTTGTACTCGCCGTCTTTTTCGACCTCCAGAAGGCCTACGATACCCGGCGGAGCGCGGTCTTTGACTGCTTACGCTCCCTGGGTTTCGTAGGCTTTCTCCCTCCTTTATTTATAACTTCTTGTCCGCCCGTTCTTTCCGCGTCCGCATCGGTTCTACCCTCTCTGACCGCTTTCCGTTGGAGGAGGGTGTCCCTCAGGGTAGTGTCCTTAGCGTCCTGTGTTTCTCACTAGTGATGAACACAGTCGCTACGGTCCTGCCTACTTCCGTTCGTAGCTCCCTCTATGCCGATGACCTGGCTATCTATTGCTCTGGCCGCCTCCCGTCTTTGGCTGAACGTCGACTCCAGCTAGCCATCAACGCGGTGGTTCGCTGGGCGTCCTCGGTTGGCTATGCTTTCTCACCCTCTAAGTCTTCCAGTATGCTTTTCCGTCCTCGGCGCCTCCGTCTGTCGCATACCTTCGCCCTTACCCTTGCCGGCACTCCTCTTCCCCTCGTCCCATCCGTTCGATTCCTGGGTATGACCCTCGACGAATTTTTCGGTTGGGTTCCACACCTTAGGCGGTTGCGGCAGTCATCTCGCCGCACCCTCTCCCTTTTGAGTCACCTGTCCAACATGACCTGGGGGGCGGACAGGCGTACTCTGCTGCGCCTGTACACCTCCCTGGTGCAATCCCGCATCGACTACGGCTGTGTGGTCTACAGCTCCGCCTCCTCTCCGGCACTCCGGGGCCTTCTCATGGCGAAGTGTTACCTTCGCATCTGCCGCCTCCCGATGTCCCTACTCTTCTCCGCGATCTCCCAGGCGCTACCCCGGCCTGACACGTGGCATTTCGCTGCCTCTCTGGCCGAGATCTTTTCATCCCTGGGGATCCCCCCATCCTCTATCCTGCCGTTCTCCGGGTCACCTTCTGCTGGGTTCCTGCCCATGTTGGTGTTTCCGGTAATGAGGCGGCTGACCGCACAGCCCGGTCCGCCGCCTCGGTGCCTCCCCTCCCCCGCCCGCTCCCTCCTCTGACTATGTGCAGGTCTTTCGTTCCTTCTACGACCGCGTATGGCAACAGTCCTGGGACGATGCCACCGGAAATAAACTCTGGTCCATACGCCCCCGCCTGTCATATTGGGCGTCCTCTTTCCACCGCTCCCGACACAAAGAGGTCGTCCTTGCGCGGCTTCGCATCGGCCATACGCGCCTCACGCACGGCTACCTTATGTTCCGGCAGGAGGCTCTCGTTGCGCCTCCTGCTAGTCGCCCCTCACCATCTCTCACATCCTTGTGGAATGCCCCACCCGTGTCAGTACGTCGTTCGCGCCTTCCCGTTCCTTTCTGATTTCCCCCTCCCCGATCGTTTACGTCTTATCTCGCTGAGAGCCCTCTCTCTCGCTTGACCGTCTTTCCTATTCCTCTCCCAATCTCGCATCCTATCTGAGTTTTAGGTGACCTCTCACCCGTCGTCCGCTGCCCACTTCTAGTGCCTTTCCCCGTCTCCGTTTCTCTTTCTCATATTCCGCCTCGCCATGATATCCGCTAACGTATAGCGGGAAATGGCGGTAAACGCCCCAATACAAAAAAAAAATAATATATATATATATATGAGATGATGATGATATCTGTGTGTCTGTTTGTCTGTCTCTCTGTCTGTCTGTCTGTTCTGTCTGTTCATTTATACACTCCTAAACGGCCAGGATAGTCTGTACAAATTTGGCATACACATTAAAGGAGAACCAGAAGGATTTAGTAAACACAGCCTTCCCAGTCTGCCTCTAGGGAGGGAGATGGGAGAGGGTTCCCTAAACGGCTAGAATAATTTGGCCTGGAAAGGGTTCACTGGAAAGTCTAGGGCAATCTGCACGAAATTTAGTATATACAGTACATTAAGGGAGGACCAGGGAGTTTTAGTAACATATTCGTACCTCCCAGTCACCCCTTACGTTGTGCTTCTAAGGGCTTTGGCTGCGCAAGGCGCAGCGGGGATTCTAGAATACATATATATATATTTTTTTTTCTTGGCATGACTGGAGAAGATTGCAGACACCAATCGACCAGGGAAGTACTTCTAAGGGGGTGGGGAGCTGAGTTATCAGGCATGAAACAGGGAGTGCTTGAACTCCCGTTTTTCCTGTCAATGTCCCCTTTAGTTGATCTTTTCTATGTCCTATCTACCCTGTGAGCAGTCCAGCATACTTTCAACACACACTTCTCCCTCTATTCCTCACTACAAATACGTGCATCCTACACACTACACAATCTTTTCAAACTTAAAAAAAAAAAGGCATTGTTTTTGCTTTTGATTTCGGCTCTTTTCTCCTTTGTGGGGGGTACGTTTTTGCGGGAGTTTGCCCTTGACCCCTTCTTCCTGCATGATATATAAATATACCTTATAAGGCTAACTAACGAAGGCTGGGGGCCCTGATCTTCAGGTGATCCAAAGACTGTAAATAAACAAAACTAGACCAATTTTTCAAAAAAGGTTTGGAATAATTTTGCCGTTTTTTTCTTTTTAATGCTTTTATTAATGTGTTTGTCATGTTTATTTCAATATAATTTGAAATGTAATGGTCGTTTTACTGTGTTTCACCTTGTTATCGCTAATAAAAGCGTGTGTTTAACTGTTTTTAAATATATTAAGATTATTTTCTTTTCCGTGGAACGAATTAAAAGTTTCCCCATTGAAACCCATGTTATAATGTGCTTTGAAATTCGTACGTCCCCCTACATTATCCTAGTGTAGTTTGCGTTCCCCAACTTTGTCCGTGTATACCTAATCAAATAAAACGTTAAAACTAACGAAAATATTACGACTTAACCTAACCAATCGTCAATTTATATATATATATATATATATATAGGGTGAACCAAATGTAGGTGGACAGTAAATGATAACGTTTATTTTGAGAATACATATTTAATTTTTTTGTATACTATAATACAAAATAAAATTTAAATAAATTTAGTTATAATATTTAATATAATATAACACAAACACCATAGTTATAATGAACACCATAGTTATAATATAATATAACACAAACCGTATTCAACCTACTGTCCACCTACTTTTGGTTCACCGTGTATATAAATTGAAGAATGGTTAGGTTAAGTCAGGGGGGACGTAAACTACACTTGCTCCAATTTAAGAGCTGTTTTCGCCTCACCAGATTCATAAACAATCTCATTTTCAATTTAATTTTGATGTTCAAACTTAAAGGAAGACATTTTTTTAGCAAAACTTTAATAATTAAGCTCTTTATGCCTCTTGTATACACATTATTTCATATATGACTACAACCATGATGCATCCACTCAATTCTAAATAGAGTAACAAAAAATAATCGTAATTAAAATTCCGTCAGGAACGCTGAGCCTTTGTAGCTCATTATAAATTCATAGCTGGAAAGAGATGACTTTACTGCACCTCGCGTAAAAACAGCAAACTGTACTGAATACATGAAAGGAGAGAGACTGCTCTGTCTATACGTGTAAAAAAGTAATTTCTATCTGAGGTAACTAGCCAAGGCTGTAAACATATAATAAAATTATAGACGCGTTTCTGTTCGGGCTAAGTTCTAAATTATATAGGTTAAGTTGGCATATATATATATATATATATATATATATATATATATATATATATATATATATATATATATATATATGCACCATTAAATTAGGCTATACGTTATTTCGGTTAAGTTAGGTTAGGTTAAAAGAGCGATTATTTTGGAAAACCAATGATTGATAAATATGCAGAGAATTTATAGTTAAAATACTTCAAGTAGGTTGATGGGAAATGACTTCTTTTTTCTCTTGAGATAATACAGGATGTTCAAAAAGAAACGCAACCCGAAACAGAAAGAAAAGGGTTAGATTACAAATATATGCATTCTCCAATGGTTGCGTTTCTTTCTGAACACCCTGTATTAATTAATATTCAGTATTAATTCGTAAATAACTAACACTAACCAGAGTGTAACTATTTATATGAGACTACTTTAGTGTTTAGGAAGAAATGCAGATGTGACCTCCGAGTCTTTCGTGCTAATGATCCATGAAAACCTGAGCAAAATTTATACTTAAGACTTTTTTTTTATAATAATTCTTATAAATTTTAAACAATTTTATAAACTGAATAAAAAATAATAAAAATTTAGGAAAAATATTCACACTTAAAAATTTGGCCAAAATGTTTTGACGGGTATCGAACTATTTAACTTTTTAAATTTCTATTTGATTCTACTGTTCACCACAACAAAAATTTTGAAAACAGTATTGAATTTAAATCGTGTTATATTTTTGTTTTTGAAAACCATAAAGCCTATTAAGGAAGAGTTGCGTCTTCTGAAAAATGGCCACCCAAAATATTCATCTCTAATGACGAGAAAAATGAAGGCAGAAAGATTTTGCAAAATATGCACGAATTTCTTATTGGACAAAGGCGTGTTGCACCGTTTATTTAGAAATAATAATAAAAAAAAGGAAACAGCCGTAGATGCCCTGATAATATATATAGTATATACACAGTATATATACTGTGTATATATATATAAAACCTCATTAACCTTGGTTTTGCTTCCAACCGAATTGTTCATTCTGACGAACGTCAAGCTTGTCACTCCACCTAACGTGCAATCCGAACCACGAACCACCACGGGCGGTCAGAAATTACATAGTCCTCGTCCGGACTCAATCTCACGATCCCCCGATCAGAAGCTCAGCGTCTTAATCATTAGACTACCCAGGGTACCCACCTGCCGCCACCGAGTTTCGAAATATTCAGGATATACTGTATATAAATACAAAAAAACACAATAACCGTGTACAAAATTAAGTAAAACATTTAAAATTCCAAATGGTTAAAATAATAAAACACTAAAAACCGTAAGATCGCTAAGTCTTTTGTTATAAAAAGTACTGATAATTTTAATATAAAACATGGAATCTTCCAACTTCATTTTATGACTAACTTTTGACTATCAAAATCTTCTGTGTTCCGCAATTACTTGCTCCTGTTTGAGTTGCATGACGTTTTTGATGAGATAGTTCTTTTAAGTTCGACTTTCACGTTGGGTTTCTGCCCACCGCCAGAATGAAGAAGGAAGACGCTCTCGAAAAGCTTTGTGGTTTTTAGTGTTTTTTATTTCATCCTTTGGGGATTTTAATTGTTTCATATATATATATGTATGTGTGTGTGTGTGTTTGTGTGTGTGTGTGTGTGTTCACTTATTTATTTGATCAAAGTATGTTCATGTAACTTTCTCATTAATACGTTTCACACCTGATCCGTTGATCCGGTTAACGTCGGTCAACCACGAAGTCTGACTGAGACGTGCGATAACACCCCTAACTGGAAAAAAAGATGAGCCCCAAAAAGTTGAAGCTATTATCGACGCAAATTATGAACAGTAGACTTATCAATCTGCACCCCCCTCGCTTAATTATCAGGTTTGGGGGTTTCTTTATGAGATGATTGCACCCTTAAGCCATTCGCGCACTTGTCAAAAATTCAATTACGGAACAGGCACGAATTTCTACTGCGATAATGTATATGGGTAATATATGTCATTATTTTAGTTTAAATATATCGTTTCAGGTATCCTTTCTCTACTATCAATCTACAATATATGTACTTGCGATTTACTCTATTTTTTGCAGAGTAGACTTCGTTTAGTTCTGTTTTTCCTTTCGGATCTAAGGGACACACAACAGACAGTTTTGAAGAGTGTACATTAGATATTATTGAGTTTTTCCTCCTGCGAAATTGTAGGAGTCTGATGCGTGACTGATGGACTTCTGCCAATTGCACGCTTAACCATAAAATTGTAGTAACTGAATTACGATTCAACATTAATAAAATTTATGGAGTTTGGACCAAGTATTCAAATTCTGAAATTAAACATTTTCTTGAAGTTTCCTATTATCCTAAGTCCTAAGACGAAAAGAAAGGTTCATTTTTTTTAATATCCTTTACCAGACGAGAACATGGGAATCACGTCTTTTTTTGTTTGTAAAGCGATTATAATACTAAATACTTTCCCATCCTAACCTCTGGGTTTTTTTTTTAACCTTCCTGTTGATTACTTCCCTTCTCTTCTTTACCTCCTCATCATTGGCGGAGAAACGCCTCTTAATAAGTCAAAATAAGGAGAAGACGGGCGCGAACCTGAGCACTTTAACTCAACTTCCATAGAGGGGAACACTCCAACACCACGACGGTAGTCTTCGATATAACTTTGGTAGTCTTATGTCCAACGTACTGTACAGTAGATAAGTCCATCTCTGAACAAGTTTCTCACATGGGGTTGGATACGAAAGAGTTTGTCTATAACTCTAACCCACTTTCATTCTAAACTTTCATAATAAATTAATTTACAATAATGATATAAAACGGATTTTTAAAAACGTTTAAGATAAATTTGTGGACTACTTCAAACTTAAACATGAAGTATCGAGTAATTTTTATCTTTCTGTACCACTTCTAAAAACACCTAAAATTTATTTCTAGCTTTAATCGCAGTATAAAATACGCAGTGGCGGCTCGTGACTAAAAATTCTAGGGGTGCTGTCTCTAAGAATGGGTTGAAATAATTACTGAACTAAAAGGATGAGCATTGAGCAATGAATAAAAGTTTCAAAAGTTATTGAAAAAGTTATTCAGTGAGATCATCCTTATATTGTTCTTGATTATTTCAATTGTAAATAAAAAATTTAGGGGTACTGCAGTTCCGCAGTGCCTACCGACGAGCCGCCACTGATTAAATATGTAAACTTGTGTTGTACATTGATATTTGTACCATGATGTATCGATCGCTTGATCAGTTGAGTGGGTAATTTAATTAGTGAGCACTCTCTCACAGAACCAAGTTTTAATGATTTATAACTGATCCATGAGACCTTTTGACAGTTGGATTACTCGGATCACCTGAAGATCAGGGCCCACAGCCTCAAATACCAAGTGATATCGTCGTTAAAACTAACGAAAATATCACGACTTAACCTAACCAATCGTCAAGGGCGTACAGTTGACCTAACCGCGCTTTCAATTTAATTTATTATTATATTTGGTCCTGTAAAGCAAAAAACAAGAATACATGGGGTCCTGATCTTTAAGTGATCCGATTACGCTACTTGCCTGTTGTACTGTACATTCTTGGACTAATCTAAACGTCAATCCTGGATTAACCTACACTGAAGAGTGGATTTCCGAAAGAACTTGAACTAACTTAAATTGGACATGCCTTGCGTAGGTTCTGGGTTCCTGAATCTGGATTAATCTGGCTAAAACTAAAATAACTCATAATAGTTTTCGGAACTAGTTTAGGGTGGATACTGCATTGTTTTGAAAGGTAACAAATCTGAATTCAATAAAGAGAAGCAATATAAAGATGAATTCTATCAAATGAATCCCGAAAAGCGCAATGGAAAAAGAACCTCTACAGAGTTGCCACAAAGACCCTTTGCAGTGACATTGCAGCATATCTGTATGTTGCCCTTGTTTTTCATGCAAAGGGACTTTGCGGCCACTCTATACATTACGCGAAGATATCGACAAGAGAGGCTTTAGAATCCGATACTTTCTGTACTTTTAATCTGATATATGTACATAAATATAGAGTAAATAAGTATACTTTAAATATACAGTAAATGGTCGACGGGCTAACATTTTCTCAACCTGATATTTTATTGACAAGTTAGTATGGGTTAGATTAAGTTAGGTTAGCACAGGTTAGGTTAGGCTTAGTTAGGTTAGGTAGGTTAAGTTAATTTTTAGTATGTTCATAAATGCCTTGTCGATCAGTATATGGCAATACAGTACATCAATACGAATTGAAAAAAAAAATAAAAATTTATGCAGAAGAGGGTACCATGGTTTGTCTTAAGGCTGGAAATGTTTTATGCATGTCCTGATTAAGCCGTGAAAAGAAATACCTTTTAAACCATAGTAATTTAACATGTCCTAATTTGAAAGTTCTTTTTTAACACTTCAAGTAAGGCGTTAAAAGATCTGCAATGTTTGCGCGAACAATGCAAACATGTTTACTCATACATTTTCCCAGTTAACATCTCTCTTTCATTATGCAATTTTTGCGTAGAAAGATCGCTTCAAAAATGATGGGCGAAATTCTTCAAAACTGTTCAATAAAAATACAAAACTCATCCTACATTCACTTGGATAAGCTTGAATAACGCACAGAAAGTCTGCGCCTCGGCACTGTAATGTCCTGTAAAGTTGAATTTTTTGATCTGGGAGTTTAATGTTATATATATATATATATTATATATATATATATATATATATATATATATATATATATATATATATATATATATATATCTACTTATTATATGTATGAAGCCGTTTTTTTTCCTTTTCTTTCGTTTTTCTGCTTTATTTTCATCTACTGTAGAGGCTACATGAAGAGGTCGATACGCCGAATCCGTGTAACTCAATTAAATATGAACGAAGATGTACGTATATGAGCCAACATATCTGCCAGCATATAAAAATGTACACTTCTCATATACGTTCAAAGCTTAATGTAACGATCTCTAAACTGCATAATTACATAAACTAATGATTACCCATTGATTAAACGCGCTTTATCGTTTCTTTCATGAAAGAAATTTAGCTATATTAAAGGTATTCCGTAAAAATATCCAATTAATTTAACGCGTTTATTTAAAAATTACGTCCATATTGGCAGTTTTTCCTCGAAAGATATGTCATTCTATTGACACCGTTTAAGAGTAGATGAACACAGCTTAGAAAACATTAATTTTCTTTTAAAAACACATACACACACACACACACACACACACACACACACACACACACACACACACATATATATATATATACTAGGGCCACTCAATATATTTTGCCCCACCCTTTTTTCTCAGCTAAATAATAGGCCATGGGGCTGAAATGTCTTTTGGGTCGTAACTTTGAACTTTCTGTGCTTCACATAACCGGATTTTTCCAGTTTGGACCTCCCCTCCTTGTATAAAACCGTTTTTAAACGCCATTATATAAAACCGATGCTTAACGCATTTTCGAAAATGGCGTCTGACAGTGACGTGCATCTTAAACAGAGAGCTGTTATCGAGTTCTTAACCGCAGAGAAGGAAACAGTTGGAAATATTCACAAACGTCTACAAAACGTTTACGAAGATGCTGTTATTAATCGAAGCACAGTTGGACGCTGGTCTAAACGTGTGAGATCATCGGAGAGAGGGAGAGCCAGCCTCAATGATGAGCCACGCAGCGGTCGCCCGGCATCGGCTCTGACATTTCACACTGTGCAACGTGTTAACAGCTTCATTCGATCAAATCGACGCGTCACATACAAGGAGCTATCCCTGGAGCTAGGAATTAGTGAAGGAAGTGTGAATACGATAATTAAGCAACTGGGATACTCAAAAGTGTGTTCACGGTTTGTTCCTCACGAACTGACTGAAGATCACAAAGCCCAAAGAAAAGAAATTGCTTCTGAGTTGTTGGTTCGATACGAGACAGAAGGGGATGACTTGGGAAAGAATTGCGGAAGAATTGTGGAGAAAGTGGAAGAAAGTTTCAGAGTGACGGTGAGGTTGTTGAGGAGGTTAAGAGGTGGCTCGAGCGGAACCCAGCGGACTTTTACCAACAAGGAATAAAGGCCCTTGTTTTGAGGTGGAGGAAAGCCGTAGAAAAAAATGGAGACTATGTGGAAAAATAAAAACTTGTAAAAAAGGTATGCAACTACTTGGAAAGAAAAAAAATAGGTGGGGCAAAATATATTGAGTGGCCCACGTGTACATATACTGTATATGTATATAAATTCGTTCGTATATATTGTTAATGGACTTCTCATTTATTCATATACTCATTCTATATTCATATGTGATTCTCTGTGTGTATTCATAGAAGAAAAACGTTTGCCTCGCAAAATCATTAACATTTAAACATTTAATGAGTCTCTCTCGTCGAATACTTAATGAGAGAAAGAGAAAAATTTTCAGCATTACTTATAAGTCATCATTATTTATCTCACCCTAAAAGCCTGAGCTGAATTTGTGTGTGTGTGTGTGTGTGTGTGTGTGTGTGTGTGTGTATGTGTGTGTGTGTGTCTGTGCGCGTGCGTATCCTGAAAAATCTGAGTTTTTAATATACCAAATTAGAGTTGCTTTGATGTCTGCATACAAATTATTAGAATTTACATATCGAAGTTTCTTACCCAGAGAGTAAATGAAACAAATTTTTTTATATATATATATATACAGTATATATATATATATATATATATATATATATATATATATATATATATATATATATATATATATATATATATATATTAATTGTACAATATATTGTACATACACACAATATGCAACAATAATTACTGTACTTATATATATATATATTTGATTAAAATAACCACGAACGAAAAAGGAAATACAAAATGGTGCTCAAGCGCTTTCGTCATAAATATTTAATCATAAATATTATTCACATGTTACTTTCGTGAAATAATTTTCATATATATATATATATATAATATATATATATATATATATGTGTGTGATATATGTATATATATATATGTGTGTATATATATATGTGTGTATATATATATATATATATATATGTGTGTATTATATATATGTATATAAAACTTATATAATTAAAATACCAAGAAGCCAGTGACCCCGTTTTTTGGTTAATTAAAAGTAATTTTACTTAAAAAAATCAACCTAAAATTTATTAAATTATGTAAAAAATCTTTTAACATACATCAGCTCTCACTGTTGAATATACAGTAATTTAATTATCTCATACTACTAAACAAATTGGTGATTTGCTTATGATAAAATGTTAAGTGCAGTAAGTATTGTTGCATATTGTGTGTATGTACAATATATGGGTCAATCCCAGAATAGGCACCTGATGTACCTCAATCCCAGATGAAGCACCTGCGTTCAACCTCAATCCCAGAATAGGCACCTTGCAAGGAATTACATAAAAAAAACCTGATGATTACAAAATTTATTGTTTATACAAAGTTTATTACAAATGTAATAAAGGCAAAGTTATAAAAGGTTTAAAGTGGTTTAATGAATAAAGAAAAATTATTTCTGAAATAGAAATCGAATAATATTATTAATAAATATTAAATGTGAAAATCAGGTAAAAAATCAAACTGGTAAGAATAGCAAAACTAACCAAAAAAGCAGAAGATATAGCAAAAGATTAGGTTAGGTTAGGTTAGGTTAGGTTAGGTTAGGTTAGAGTTGATTTTTTCAAATATTTAAAAACAATGAAATTATATCTCTAAAAACTGTTTCTATTTTTTTCTCCTCAATCCCAGATTAAGCACCTGTGTTTTGCCTCAATCCCAGATTAAGCACCTAAAAATGATTTCAGGTGCCTATTCTGGGATTGATCCAAAAAAAAGTACACTTAAGGTGGAAAAATAGGTTAGGATAGGTTAGGTTAGGTTAGGTTAGGTTAGGCATATATTAATTATCGTACAAGTTTCTCAAATTTATTTTCTCCCGATAAACTTGCAATTTTAGTGTGTGATGTCATTAGGTTGTATTTCTGTTTTTAACCCTTATTTTCAGATAACCAAATAAAAATTCCATGTTTTTATTTTTAGTATTATTTACTCCTCTTTATATGCTAATTCTATATAGTTTATTCTTAGTTTCATTTACTTTTTCTTTCTCTTAATTGTCGGGGGCAATTATCCGGGGGCAGTTGTCTCGGGGGCAGTTGTCCTAGAACCATATAACATTAAATCTGTAATCTATAAAGCTTCTTCTTTTAATTCTCAAATAGACTTTAAAAGAAACCATCAATAAACTAATTACGGTATTTGGCTTTGGCCAAAAGTTTTGCATCGTTCCAGAATTTTTAAGTTTGGCTCTTAAGTCAAATGAAATCTGCAGGTTGCTTTTGAGTAATGATGTCCTGTTAATGTTGTGAATTTCGTATCACTTTGTAGTGTAAGATTCTTGCCAAGAAACTGCGAAAAGTGAAAAAGTATGGCATGCAAATAATAATTACATCAAATCTTTCTGAGGAAGTTTACAAATCTTGACAAGTGTTACTAAATTCATTATTAGTCATTATCAGTATTTAAAATACATCAATGATGTTATAGATAATTTCTTTTAATACCTCTGCCATTCCAAAAAAAATTAAGGTGCTTCACTTCTTTTGGTCATAGCTGTACAGTATCAACTAATACTTTTCAATTCCAATTCTGAGAGTTTTATTCAAATGGGTTGAATTTTAATATGAAATTTAGTATTGATTAGTTTGAAGGAAACAAATTATTCATTGCAGTACTATCGCCAAGCGAAAGAATTGACCAATCACGCTTGTATAGGAGAATATTCCGCGCAAGATGAGGAGAGAGAACGAAACAAATGAAAAAATGAGGTAACCACCCGGGAATCGAACCTCATTTTTTCACTTGTTTCGTTTCTCTCTTCATCTTGCGCGGGATATTCTCCTATACAAGCGTCGTTCTTTACGTTAATTATACTGCGTGTTTGCAGTTAAAATGTATATATATATATATATATATATATATATATATATATAGCCACAATAGAAGTTCGTAAAAGAACAAATTCTCGGTCAAATCAGAGAATGGCCATACAGGAAATGGTTTTAATTTCGGGATTTAAATATTTCACCCAAATCCCGTAGACTTTCAGCATTGAAATGACGACCTAACTTCCCATTTCATACCTTTCAATGGTGATATATACAGTTTATACTCGTATATATATATATATATATATATATATATATATATATATATATATATATATAATATATATATATATATATATATATATGCTCACAATGGGTTGTTATAAATCTCTTGAGGGATTTTAAGGATTAAAAACGTTTTGTCTATTTGATATAGAACAAAACAGTAAATTGGATTACTGGATTATAAATAATAATAAAAATAATAACTAAATATTTTATTTACAAAAATATACGGAGTATTTACAGATGGGTATATACAGGGTGATTAAAAAAATGTTAACATTTATATGGGGTTTTAATTTTTATTTCCAATTTATTTGCAAACATTTTTTGTGATGCAAACAATGCTTCATACAATCTCTACTTGCTGTCCACAGATATACAGGCCGAAAACCTTCCTTCTTTCCTTTAAACTCAGCCTTTTTGCCATTTCAAATAGCTTATTCATTACTCTTTAATCTTCAAATCCCTGTAACAGAAAAACCTCTACAAGTGTTAACATTTTTTGAACCACCCTATATATCATTATAACAGCACATATGCTGTGTACAACTGTAAACTGTATTTAGCAAGCGAAAACGCTTTCGGGCTGTAATCTATTACACAGTTATAACTATTAAATCTTCAGATAAAGGAAAGAGAACTTACAGTTTAAGACATTTGATTTACACATTAAAATTTAATACATAAACTTAAACGATTTTATAATTTAAAGAGGTATCATTATACTTAAGCATAATAGATATTTTTGTATTCTTAAATTTGACATCAGTAAATTATTTCTATTAAATTCACTTATTGGAATTATGATAATTCTGTGTAACAGCAAGGAGAAAGCAAATACATAAATCAGTTCTTTAAAAAATTAACTCATACCTACATATCTATTTAAATATACACTTGCGGAAAAAGTGTGATTATTTACTTTGTTTAATTAAAATATATTCAGTAATTTTGTAATTTATTAAATTTCAATCGCTTTATGAAAGTTGAGTGAGCTTTCATTGATTTTAATTAATTTCTAGATTATTCCATAGTTCAACTGCTTTATAAGTGTAAGAACTTCTAATACAATGAAGAGTATAATTTGCCTTATACTACTACTACTACTACTACTACTAATAATAATAATAATAATAATAATAATAAATTAAGTAACCCATTTCTTTATGCAACGGTCTCGTTGCTTTTTTCCTTCTGTTGCCGTTGTGTTCAAGTACATCAAAAGATCTTCGTAGCTTGTTAGGAATTAATACTACATTGCTTTTATGCGTTGAAGGTTTTCCATGAATACCAACAACCTCTTTTTAGTGCCTAATCTACATATACACTTTCATACATATGAAAAGATGGTGAGTGAACCGGTCCGTAGAATACTTATTAGTTCAGTAAATGTCTAAAATAAAGGCCGTGAAAATATGTACACACGCCACTTCTCTTCAGAAAATACTGTGCTACAGAGTTTGCATAACACACTAGTATATAGAGACGTTGGTAAACTCCCCTCAAATGCTCACTTTCAGCTCTTCAACTATGCATAGTCGTGACTTTACTTTACACGTTCGAAACTGGTTATATTAACACATCGCCTGGTAGATAGACTAGATGGAGTGTCTCACTTGAATAGCCTTCTCGTTCTCAGACCTCTCACTGGCCTCCACCTTTTTATTAACTCTAATATATACAGTATATATATATATATATATAATATATATATATATATATATATCGTTCACCTCTCTCCAATGATAGCTTAATCTTGGAATAAAATTAGAAAAACATTGAAAGACGGAATTTCCAGGTGGATAGAATTAGCATTTATATTAAAGGAACGAGCCAACAGGACAGATATGAAGAAAAATAAGCCTGTGAGGAATTAGTTCAAACAAACATATTAGCCTTCACTACATTCCATCTGATCACTTATCAGTGGACGTTATATCGTTTTATATATAGAGTACTGTGTATATATATATATATATATATATTATAATATATATTATATATATATATATATATGTAAGGCGTGAAGCGAAAAGTGTAATAAAAAGTCCAATCGCGAATTTGAAATCTCCATAGCTTGTGACGGTAAAGAAAACCCCAAGCGATTCTTTAAATACGTCAACAATAGGAATCCAGTAAAAAGTGTCTTGGGGCCGTTGAAAAATTTTAACGGAGAGCAAGTTTCTGAAAACAAGCAAATAGCTACCTAGCTAAACGAATTTTTACGTCAGTTTTTACTATAGAAGATGTAACAAATATCCCTACGGTCATAGACATAATACCTTTTGATAATGGTAATAGTTTGGATAATATTGTGGTTAGTGAAGGGGACGTAGTGCGCTATATTGATAAAATGAAAATGAGTAAATTACCGGTCCGGATTCCATATATCCCATACAACTAAAAGAATTAAAAGAAAGCATTGTTTTGCCGCTAACAAAGATTTTTAATCCGTCTATTTCTGAGGGGTGCGTACCAGATAATTTCAAGTTAGCAAATGTAACACCTATCTTTAAGAAAGGCGATAAAGCTGCGGCGGGAAATTATAGGCCAATCAGTTAACGTTTGTTGTAGGTAAGCTACTGGCATCAATAATTAGGGATCGTATAGTCGAACACTTAGAATTGCATAACTTGATTAGAAATACGCAGCACGGTTTTAGGCAAAACAAATCTTGCTTAACTAATCTTTTAGAGTTTTTTACGATAGTCATCGGGTGGTTGATGTAGTGTATTTAGATTTTCAAAAAGCGTTTGACACCGTACCGCACAAAAGACTCATTGAAAAAAATAAGGCTCATGGAATCAGCGGTGTAGTAATAAATTAGATAGAAGAGTGGTTGCGAGGTAGGAAACAGAGAGTGGTTGTTGATGGAGCGGAGTCGTGTTGGGCTAATGTAGCGAGCGGCGTTCCTCAGGGTTTTGTATTGGGCCCCTTGCTTTTTCTTATATATTTGACGATCTAGATGTCGGCCTAGTCAGTACAGTTTCAAAGTTTGTGGATGACACGAAGTTGGGTGGTAGGGCGATTAATAACGAAGATAGAGGTAAAATCCAGGAAGATCTGAATAAAATCGTTGATTGGTCAGTCACATGGCAAATGAGATTTAACGTTCATAAGTGCAAAATTTTGCATATAGGTTCGCGTAACGGTAATTTTGCGTATAGTATGTCAGGGAAGGAGTTAACAAGCGTAGAGCAGGAAAAAGATTTAGGAGTTATAGTCACTGGTGATTTAAAAGTGGCGAAACAAAGTACAGCAGCGGTCAATAAAGCGAACAAAGTGCTAGATTTTATAGCTCGGAATTTTGAGTACAAATCGCGCGATATTATTGTTCCTCTTTATAATCATTAGTTAGACCCAATTTCGAGTACGCGATCCAATTTTGGAATCCGCATATGCGAAAAGATAGAGACAAACTCGAAAGAGTTCAAAGACGAGCAACTAAGATGATTCTGTCGCTTAGGTCGAAGTCGTACGAGGATAGGCTTAAGGAGTTAAAATTGACTGCACACGAGACGAGGAGGCTAAGGGGTGATCTAATCCAGGTTTTTAAAATTATGAATGGGTTCGATAACCTAGATAGAGATAGCTTTTTCGAAATATCTCAATATAATAGAACTAGAAATAACGGGTGTAAGTTGACAAGTAGAAGGTTCGAGACAGCAGTTGCCAAAAACTTTTTTACGCGTAGAATAGTAAATAGGTGGAATAGTTTGCCGGTAGAAGTAATTAGTAGCACGTCTATAAACATGTTTAAAAATCGATTAGATGCATATGTTGATAGATTGGGTGTAATTTAAGGTAGTAAAATTAAAGCCTTGTGGTTCGGAACCCACGTAAAATTGTAGGTCCTCTCCGCCACCACGGAGGACATGCACAATACACAATTATGAACACAGTTAGGTAGACCAGCCATGAGTGGATCCTAGGGTCTTTGTTTTCTGAAACATTTTAATATTATAACATTATATATAGGTGGAAGGACTGGATATTTCGCTTTCGTTCATATTTTTCATAATTCATATATACGCGTAGCTTTTACAAAGATCAGTCCAGTAGTTGCTGTAAGTATAAGCTACCCACCAAGAAAAAGGACGTTAGTAACGTTAGGAACGTTTTGTTGACGTTTAATAAACGTCATGAACGTTTTATTGACGTTTTGTAAACATTTAGGACGTTTACTAAACGTTCCAGTTATTGCTGGGTAGTTATTACGTTACTGATGTCATGTCTGTGTCTCAGAATTGTCAGCGACTGTACAGAGAGTTGACAAAAGTCAATAGACACCACGATGATTGTCCTCAGAACAAATGACAACGTTCATCACTGGAATGCCAGAACGTATGTCAGCCTTGCATAATGGAAAGGGGAAAGCAGCACGACTCTAAATATATTGTTTCAATAAATCTGTTATTATTTATTGACTTTTAATATCAAGTCAAAACATATGGAAAAAAGATTTTTCCAACCGAATATTTACTTTTGTTACACCTCTCTATATGACCAAGTTTGAAATTGTCTAGTCACTCTCTCTGTTACCAACTATTGTTTCATATGAATTTAAGACCATGTAACGCGAGATACAAGTCTTGGATGGAGAGGAATATTACACTTTAAGTGACAGAACAAAACCTAGAATAAAATTCTTCTAGAAATGGTGTCTAGAAAGAATTTATTGGAATTCTATCGTCTACAAAACTTCTAACAGTTGGTTATGTAAATGAAGTTTAGTTAAAGCTAGGTTAATTTAGGTTAAATTAACTTAGATTAGATTAAATTGGGTTAGATTTGTTTCGTTGTCATTGTTGATGCAATTTTATAACTTCATAATGTTTGCAGATGATACAACTGTCTTTTTCTTGCAAAGGTGTTAATTCAGCTAAGAATATATTTAAATCAGAATTTATCAATGTAATGAAATGATTGACCACCAATAAACTCTTCCCAAATACCAGTAAAATAAATTTCACGATTTTTACTAATAAACGATATGTGTATTTTGATAAACTAAATGTTGATGAAATTACTGTAGAGGAATGTACTGTAACAAATTTCTGCAACAAGAATTTGCACTGAAGGATCATGTAATTATATCTCAGAAAATTTCAAGGAGCGTTGCTATAATGTTTAAATTTAGATATGCAGTACCAAGACAGGTTTTATTAACTCTGTACCATACTCCTGTTCTCCCTTATATAATGTACGCTTTAACATTTTAAACAGTATCTTTTTTATCCAAAAAACGAGCAAGAAGGGTGTTATCTGATGCTGATTTCCGTGATCATTCTAATGCATTATTTAAAGAGCTAAAACTGCTAAAGCTCGATGATGTAATCAAACTGGAACATTTTTTTTGATTTACAAGTGTAAGAACAAAATCACTAACTTAAATGAGTAAATAAATATTTTGTAACTCATCAATAAATCCACTCATATCAGACCAGAAATAGATCAAAGCATGTTATTCTCAATTTAGATCTTCATTTCAAAATTTACCCATTTTCATTGGATTGAAACTATGGAATGATTTAAATGCTGATATAAAAATATTGTGAATGTAAATTCGTTTAAAAAAAGTTGAAATCTAGATTAATAATGGGATACTAATAAAAATCTAGAATTAAATGTACATTACTCTATTACCCATTCATTTCTCGTATGTAATCTAGAATTAACTGTACAAATTTTAGGGTGGATCGATTTTACATTTTTTTCGATTTCCATATTCTAATAGAGACAAAAACTTGCGCATGCATGAGAAAATAGCCTCTGCAAACTCTTAGCTTAATAGGTAATCATCTTCTGCCCCCGGCAGAGCGATGAAAATCATATTTTAGTAGTCAAAAACGTATTTTTCTTATAATTTTTAAAATATTTCAATATGCAGCAAAATTATTCCTAATAACTATAAAGTCGATGAAAAAGACCTCATATGATCGTTTTTCCAAGCGCGTTGTCCTACGTTAATATCTTTTGCCCCCGGCAACAACGTCAAATGTTGAAAAAATAGGTAATTTATATAATATTTTCAGATCGGCTCTTTGTCTTAAATAATGCATTTATATATTTCCCATAGCATTTATATCGTTGCTTAGGCATGAAATAACACACACGCAAAATTTTATGACTCTAGGCTAGGGTTTAAAGGTCATCTCTGGTGAGTGCTGCCAGCAGCAGCTGCCACTGACGCGCCAGTACGCACTGCGCAGTTCCCTCAGTTGCCTTTTGACAGCGTCGAAGGCAGGTGTGTATTTTGCAGCTGGCTCCTCGAGTCCTCAGTGTGTGTGTGTGTGTGTGTGTGTGTGTGGCTCCTCACTCAGAGTCCTCAGTGTGCTCAATCTCTCTGCTCATATCCTTGTTTGTTTTTCTCATAACTGTTTTTTTCGATTTTATTGCGTAACAGAACAATACATTATTCTTTAGTCTTTACAGGATGGCTACCGCTACAACTAGAAGATCGGTTACGTGTCCAATATTTGGTGCTGGGAAAGATTTGAATTTGCGATGTTTTCCCACATGTGAAGATGTGATGCAATACTACCATCATGTGAGAACTGAGTTGAGATCATCAAAGAAGGAACCTCCATTCAAAGACATCGCCGCTGTGGTCACGGAGAGACTGGAATACTTGTGGAAATTAGCTTCCATTCCAACAGTTTCGACAGCACGGATAAATCAAATGTTGAAAAGTTATCGTGATAAAATGGCTAACATCATCAAATCACTGAACGCGAAAAAGAAGAACGAATCGTTACAGAAAAATCTTGAGGCCTTCAAGAAATCAACTAAGACCACCTTATTTGACATATCGGCTTGTAAATGCCCTGATTTGACAAAATGCAGCTGCCCTCGTGAACGACGAGTACCACTGAAAGAGCAACAGTTTTTACCCGACCAAAGAAGTGATCGCAAAATGGCAATAGGAACTTTGGATGTTGAAACAACAAATAAAAACGAGATGACTCTTGCAAGAAGATTGGCGATATTGAAACAAGAAGGAATAGCAGAACATCAAGAGCCGTCGACTAGTAAACGACAAGAAACTTCTCAAGAACAACCTTCTTCGTCAGCCTCTAGTGAAACCGAGGATACATCTATAGAATCATCGTCATCGTATGAACTAACACCGAGAGATAAACATGACATGAAGGAAAAAACACGAATGAAACTCCAGGTACTTGCTGAAGCTTGTGATCGTACGGGCGTCTCAGACAGAGCTGCTTCATTTATTGCTTCTTCGTTGTTGGAGGATGTTGGCTGGATACGAGAAGATGATGTCAGTTCAGTGATTGATCGAAATAAGATAAGAAGAGCCAGAAAAGAGTTCGTTCTGAGCATCAGCAAGATGACAAGATCACGCTACCATTACATGGCATTTTCTTTGACGGACGTAAAGATAAAACAATGACACAAGAAGAAATAGACAATGTGAAGCATAGAAGGACTGTGGTAGAAGAGCATATAGTTTTAGTTCAAGAACCAGAATCCCAGTACATGGGGCATTTCACTCCTGCATCAGGTTCTGCCACTGCAATAACATCAGGTATCATCAACTTTCTAGGACTAACAATATTAGCACGGACGACATTGTGGCTATCGGCTGTGATGGTACCGCAGTGAACACGGGTCGAAAGGGTGGAGCCATTCGTATGATTGAAATGAAACTACAAAGGCCAGTTCAGTGGATCATATGCCCATTACACGGTAATGATTATCACTGCGACACCTCATTCAAGACTTGGACGGCAAAAACTGGGCCAATGGGCTTTACTGGACCAGTTGGAAAGCAACTGAACGACTGCGAAAACTTCCAATTACAGAATTCGATGCCATTCCCTCTCCCGACATTGACATAGATGATGCCGAGTTGACACTGACCAAAAATATTTGTTAGGCATCTACAGAGCAGTGTCGAGCGGTAGCTGCTCTTCAGCTCTCGCGGCTCGAAATCCAGGTAAGATGGCGCATTCCAGGTGGCTGACAACAGCAAATAGATTTCTGCGCCTCTATGTTTCAACCAGTGAACCCTCCAGCACCTTCAACGAAATTGTGCAATTCATTATGACAGTTTACGCACCAATTTGGTTTAAGATAAAGAAAAACTCCAGTTTCACTGAGGGCGCAAAACATTTTTTCGAAATGATGCGTCTCTCTCAGACCATGCCTCAAAGATCTAAGACAATCGCAAACAAAGTCCTCCGTAGAAATTCTTTCTTTGCTCACCAAGAAAATATTTTGATCTCCATGCTACATGCCGATGAGCAACACATAAGAGAATTGGGATGGAGAAGAATATTAAAAGCACGACCAAAACAATCACCAGCGGGGGAAATTCGAGCCTTCGCCATGCCTGAGCTGCTCTACGATAGTCAAAACTATTACGAAATGATCAACTGGCAAACGGCTGAGGTGACCGAACCCCCCGTTACAAAAACAATACCTGATACCCGAATAAAAGAGTTTGTTGAGACGGGAGACCAGCCTCATTGAGTGATCCCACTGTTCCCTTGTCATACTCAAGCGGTCGAGAGACTCATCAAATTAGTAACCGAAGCCTCTGCCAGTGTAAGTGGAATAGAAGAGAGGGACGGATTCATCCGCTCCCGTCTTCACTCCCGAACAAAAATTCCACGATTTGATTCTAAGAAAGATTACCGTATGTAAATCGACATGCAGCCAAAGGAAGGGTGGTTGGGGCTGGATAGGGTAGAACTCGACGTACAGCCACCTCCTCGTGGTGAGTTCTGGGTTGCTAATTTTATAAAATTAGCAAGCGAGGAGCTGTACTTAGTACTTATCGTACTTATAACATCGCATTAACGTAATTATAATCCACATTTAGACTTTTCTCGGGGACAGAAGATATTACTCTAGAGTCATAAAATTTTGCGTGTGTTATTTCATGCCTAAGCAACGATATAAATGCTATGGGAAATATATAAATGCATTATTTAAGACAAAAAACCGATCTGAAAATATGTATAAAAATTACCTATTTTTTCAACATTTGACGTTGTTGCCGGGGGCAAAAGATATTAACGTAGGACAACGCGCTTGGAAAAACGATCATATGAGGTCTTTTTCATCGACTTTATAGTTATTAGGAATAATTTTGATGCATATTGAAATATTTTAAAAATTATAAGAAAAATACGTTTTTGACTACTAAAATATGATTTTCATCGCTCTGCCGGGGGCAGAAGATGATTACCTATTAAGCTAAGATTTTGCAGAGGCTATTTTCTATGCATGCGCAAGTTTTGTCTCTATTAGAATATGGAAATCGAAAAAATGTAAAATCGATCCACCCTACGCTGTGACGGTGTACATTACCTGTTATTGTTCATCTCTCATGTCTAATATTGATTTCTTTGTACAGTATTGGTATCATACCTTCATTAATGACTTTGTATTTGTTTTATATCTATAATAAAAACTTAAGATTAATATATACTCTAATTAATAAATCTTATTCATGATTTATATATTATTAATTAATAATAACTATCTATTTTATTTTTAATTAAGAGCTCAGTAAAGCCTAAAGCTTAAGGGCCAAATAAAAAAAGAAGAAGAAATAGTCCAATTTCACAATTATTGATGTTGAAACAAAAACAAAAATTGTAAAATTTTAATATTTATTTTGTCAAAAAGGTTATTCAATTCAATTCAATTTAAATTCAAAAACATTTTCGCCTTAAAGTTTTGCAGTCGAGAAAAATCTCTCGATTTCTTAAGAATTTGTCTCGTTCGTCAAAAGTTTTGTCTTTCAAATTGTTTGATTGAGTTGTTTAAGATCCTTCGCAAACATCTAAGGACATATGACGGAGGGGACCTACAGATTGACGTGGGATTCGAGCTATACGTCGCTTCGTAATTTGGATGCGGAGGACGGTCCCTCATTTAATTACAACCCAGACCCCAATGGGGTCCGTTGTTTTTCAAAAGGTCCCAACACCAATGTAATTAGGGAAGTTAAAATAATTATTACCGAAAAGAAAACTCAGTTGACTAAATTAAATTTAAACAATTTTAATTGTTGAGTTATAAATATATTTAAATAATTATTATTAGAGTATCAGAATTGTTCCTTTGTCTACGTGGTTTTTAATTTAGGAATGTTGTACATTCTGCCTTTTTCCACTAATATTATAAGAGTTATAACGTTTTTCTTGAGATTACACACCATTCTCCACCTATTTTTTCTATGTGTAGAGGATCGTATATCTCTCTCCTCTTGTTTTCAAGGGGTACAATTTTAATTCACGTGGCCTTCCCAGTAATTTAAGACTTTTAACTTAGGTATTTTCGTTGTAAAGTTTCTTTGAATTTCTTCTAATTGACTTATTTCACCTTTTTTCTTTTTACGGAACTTTGGCATTATTGAGGTTTTCAGCAAATGAAACATTTCAGAATTTATATCGTTGCCTTACTGCCAAATCCTTTGTTTATGAGTTCCTTTAAATTTCTTGTTCATGGAGAGTCCATATGTTTTAGTTTCTCACTTTTACTGTGCCTAAAGAACTGAAAATTCTTAAATTTTACGTCATTGTATTCCGATCATCTGTATATTATCTGTTTGCAGTAGCTTCACATCATCTGAGGTTTTTATCTTTCTGCTATAACTTTTGTGTCATTCGGAAAGGATGTTTTTCTACTATCACTGGTTAGTCCTCTATCTGTATCGGTTAACATTATTATGAGCAAGTACTTTTCCTCATAGTATTGAGGTACAAATATTGGTTGAACTGTAGCAAGTGCTTTCGTTCTCTTGCTATGCCCACATATTTTAGCTTACGTGCTGTTATTCCATGGTCATATTCATGAAAATCCTAGGGAAAATCTGTATATATTACATTATAACTCGCATCATTTTAGAGTGTCGACAACATTGTTTTGATCTTCTCTTAGTTGCGGGAGGCATGAACTTCCTGATCTGGATCCATGTTCATTCTTATTGATCTTTCATGGATGTGATTACACAAAAAATTGCAGATTTCCCCCAAACTACACTTTTAAATATCTTAGTGCAAGAGATTTAACGTAAGTGACACAGGTCTGTAGCTTTTGCTTGTGATCTGTCTCCTCTTTTATAGAAGGAAACAATGTTCACTCTCTTCAAAATGTTCCGTATTTTTCTATTGGTTAAAGCTCATCTCCATATAGTAAGTATAGAAGGACAGCTATTTCATCATTACACACACACACACACACACACACACACACACACACACACACACATATATATATATATATATATATATATATATATATAAGCAAACAACCACAGGGAAAAAGGAAAAAGAAACACGAAATCCGAGCGCTTTCGTGATATATTCACATTTTCAGGGAAAGGAAAGAAATAGACAGAATTTACCAAATAAATGAAATACACAAGCGAAAAATTCCCAATCGGCAACTCAATTTAAAAACAAAACATTCTAAAGATTTTTTCCAATAGGTAACTTAATCTAAAGGCTACTAAATTATTGAATATATAAGACCTATATAAATGAAATTAGACAATTAACATGTACAGAAGACAAAAATTATTATAAGAGTTATTAATTAAAGCAGGCAGTTAAGTGGCAAGAATTTAAGGAAACAAAGACATGGTGTCATCATCGTACGGAATATTCCTAAAATCTACGAACACCATGATGGCACCATGTCTTTGTTTCCTTAAATTCTTGCCACTTAACTGCCTGCTTTAATTAATAACTCTTATAATAATTTTTGTTTCCTGTACATGTTAATTGTCTAATTTCATTTATATAGTTCTTATGTATTCATTAATTAAGTTACCTATTGAGAAAAAATCCTTAGATTGTTTTATTGTTTTTAAATTTAGTTGCCGTAGGCCTATTACTTTTGACCCCATTCTTTCCCCTTAACTGTTTGGCTTAATTAAATAAATAATATTTTGAAGAATTGTTAACATTCTTATGTGTACATAAATTCTTGCCACTTAACTGCCTGCTCTAAATAAATACTATTTCTAATAACTGTTATAATAATTTTTGTTTTCTGTACATGTTAATTGTCTAATTTCATTTATATAGGTCTCATATATTCAATAATTTAGTCGCCTTTAGATTAAGTTACCTATTGGAAAAAATCTTTAGAATGTTTTATTGTTTTAAAAATTGAGTTGCCGATTGGGAATTTTTCGCTTGTGTATTTAACTCATTTATTTGGTAAATTCTATCTATTTCTTTCTTTTCCCTGAAGATGTGAATATATCACGAAAGCGCTCGGATTTCGTGTTTCTTTTTCCTTTTTCCTGTGGTTGTTTGCTTATTAATAAGATCACGTGTTATTCTGTGATTTTTCTGCATATATATATATATATATATATATATATATATATATATATAAGAAACCCAAACTTTTTTCTTTCTTTCTCCTCTTCTCATCCTTCCATTATGTTTCAATACCAAAAAGAATAATTCAGACCAAAATTGAAAAGTATTGCTTATTATTTGGGTCGCGAAATGAAACAGAAGATTTCAACATATGCAGGGCGGCATGCACCAAATACTTTTCCAAAAGTAGGGAGATAGGATTTTTGCTTCTAAAAAATGAGAAAAAATTGGCATAAAATGTAAAAAATAAAAGCAAACTAGGGATATTTTTATCAAAGATGACCTCTCAACTGACAGAATAAGAAAAAATATATAGATTACACTGGTCAACAAAGTTTTTGTCACAGAGATATTTTTACTTGAACTATATGTAATTTTTTACATTGATTGCGGAAATGAAAACAGAATTTTTCTATCATCCGCAGTTTTAGAGTGACACACGAATTTACATTACTTAGGATTTAAGTCAGCATAGGAAGGGGGCGGGATCTGCATGTTGGCTGACTACTGCTGGACATTGTCAAGGGATGGCCCAGAGGCGAAATACAATCGTAAATCATCAGTAGCTACATTTTAGGTGAGTTCAATATGCATTTCTACTTTGATATTGCTATTACGTCTATAAATTAGTCTAAATTTCATTTCCGATTCACTCAATGTTGGTGGGTGATAGACAAATTTTTAGGTAATTTTTTTAACTCAGCGGTAAAAAAAACCTATAAGATCCACCCATTTTTATTCATGTGGCTAAAAAAAAAGTTCTTTTATGTTGACCAGTGTCATCTGTACAATATTTCAGTTCATTTCGGGACGAATTATCATTTTTCAATTCAGATAATATTTTGCAAGGGATGATATCTACCACAGAATGAGAGGGTGGGAATGAAGAATTTAAAAACTTTTTTACCAAACTAATATATATATATATATATATATATATATATATATATGCTGTGTGTGTATATATATATATATATATATATATATATATGCTGTGTGTGTATATATATATATATATATATATATATATATATATATATGTGTGTGTGTGTGTGTGTGTGTATGTGTGTTTGTGTGTGTGTGTGTGTGTGTGTGTGTGTTATTTATTTTCAAATGAAGAAAGTTTTAATTTCAAGATTGAACTTCTAGTACACGATTCCTATAACGTAAGGCACATTTTTATGGGTTTGTTTACAGTCTATCCAATATACTGCAGGTCGGCGTATAGAGCCTTCTGACATAAATATTACGACCAAGTCAAATCCATGAATATTGCCAACAATATAATAGAAATAAGAGATATCTCAAAAAATTCTGAAGCTACTCTAAACATCATAAAATACGAAAAATCTTAAAATTACAGGCACTCTCTTCCTAAAAGGCGAAAAAGCAGTTATCAGCATCAAATATAACGTACTCTACTTTACACTAAATACATTTTTAAGCAATATATTAAAGTCCACTTACAATCACTAAAGACGCACCACAACGGTATTAAAGTTGACCAGTGTCATCTGTACAATATTTCAGTTCATTTCGGGACGAATTATCATTTTTCAATTCAGATAATATTTTGCAAGGGATGATATCTACCACAGAATGAGAGGGTGGGAATGAAGAATTTGAAAACTTTTTTTACCAAACTAATATATATATATATATATATGCTGTGTGTATATATATATATATATATATATATATGGTGTGTGTGTGTGTGTGTATGTGTGTTTGTGTGTGTGTGTGTGTGTGTGTGTGTGTGTTTATTTATTTTCAAATGAAGAAAGTTTTAATTTCAAGATTGAACTTCTAGTACACGATTCCTATAACGTAAGGCACATTTTTATGGGTTTGTTTACAGTCTATCCAATATACTGCAGGTCAGCGTATAGAGCCTTCTGACATAAATATTACGACCAAGTCAAATCCATGAATATTGCCAACAATATAATAGAAATAAGAGATATCTCAAAAAATTCTGAAGCTATTCTAAACATCATAAAATACGAAAAATCTTAAAATTACAGGCACTCTATTCCTAAAAGGCGAAAAAGCAGTTATCAGCATCAAATATAACGTACTCTACTTTACACTAAATACATTTTTAAGCAATATATTAAAGTCCACTTACAATCACTAAAGACGCACCACAACGGTATTCTTTCATAAATAAACCTTTCACTATTCTTAAGGATCTTCGCGTGCAATTACACAACTATTTCCACTTCACGCAAATACTTATCGCATTCATCTGTAAAATAAGTCTGAAGATATTTTGCATCGTTATTGAACGAAATATAAATATACATTACAATAATGAATAAAATAATCAGGAATCAAACCATTATATTAATTTCCATCAAAAAGGATTCTGGAAAGATTGAACCCAAACAGAGAGTAAATTTTTAGAAAAGGCGGAATTAAGTATGGGAGTTAAGTAATAATAATAATAATGATAATAATAATTATTATTATTATTATTATTATTATTATTATTTAATGCATGAATTACTCTTTCAACATAACGTATCCATAATACATTAAAATTAAGAAATTAACATTACTAGATGGTTAAAAACTCAAATCGTCAAAACATTATATTCCAGTTTCGAATTGTAATACACCATCAATTACTATTATCAGTAGCTCAGTGCCAAGGAGTATCATAATTCTAATTCGGCAATGTAGGGTCGCAAAATAAATTTACATTAGTTTATTTCGCTGACATATATAATATATACCCGGTGATTACAAATGATTTTCCCGATTTTAAACATTTATTATGAAAAAAACTAACAAAGCTACAGCGTAAAGCAAGATATACAAATAAAAAAGCTCTCAAAAAGTTTTATTTACAAGCTATTGAAGTTCAATATGGACTCCTTTTGTGGCTTTGCAGATATCAAAGCGGTATTCTGTTTCCCTCTATACATTTTGTAGCATATCATCTGAGAAGTCAAGGGGGATTAGATCGGGCGAATGCGCCGGCCAAGGAATGGGTCCCCCAAGCCCTATCAAACGATCAGGCAATTGCTCATTCAGAAATGTTGTAACCTTATTGTAGAAGTGGGGTGGCGCACCATCCTGCTGAAACCATACATCAACTTTGTCTTCTAACAGCTGGGGCATCAGCCATAGCTGTAGCATATCGTGGTAAATGATATCGTTAATTGTTTGTTCAGCAAAGAAGAATGAATCGCACATTTTCTCAGCGGTAAGAGCACAAAACACATTAACTTTAGGACTATCTCTGACGTGTTCAATATTACAAATAAAAATTCCATGAAATATTATTTAGTTGTATATCTTGCTTTTCGCTGTAGCTTTGTTAGATTTTTCATAATAAATGTTTAAAATCGGGAAGATCATTTGTAATTACCCGGTGTGTGTGTGTGTGTGTATATATATATATATATATATATGAACTATATAAACTCACAAGTTTAAAGGTTTTTGGTATATATGACCATAGACATACATGATATAAACCCATACTCCTTTCATAATTAATACAAAAAAAATAATAAAGAAATGTCTGAATTAAGTCTTTTTAACAATTAATTATTAAAATGCGCCCATACTACTTATAGTATTTCTAGTCATGTATAAAATGTTTACTGTTCATCCCCAGTGAATTAAAAGAAAAGAATTATAATTAATATACAAAAATTTATTTATTTTAAATATTTCGAAATAATTGAAAAAAATTTAGGTGATTCTTTTAGATTATTATTAGAATACTAAAAACATTTTTTATTTCGTTTCCATCATTAAAATGATGAAAAGCTTCTAGTATACTAGATTCATTCAAATGTAAATTTTACTGCAAGTGTGTGTGTGTGTGTGTGTGTGTGTGTGTGTGTGTGTGTATACAGTGTATACAGGGTGTTTGAAAACTTTCTGTACAAATTGTAATGGGGGATAGGCAACACCAAGACAAACCCTTTTCATCTATAAGTGTACGTCCGCTGACGTCACCATTCGGCGCGAGAGGGCGCCGCTGCAATTGGCTAAAAGGTGAAGTGGGCTAGACTCGCGCTTGCCGCGGGCATTCTTAAATCGGACGTAGTACGCGTAACATGGAGCGCTTCACGACTGCTGAGATGGCTGACATGCATATGGTGTATGGGGCTGCCAATGGAAACGGAAGAGCTGCTGTGAGGTTGTACCGACAGCGCTTCCCAAACAGACGTGTGCCAAACCACCAAACGTTTGCGCATTTGCATCGGCGACTGCGAGAAACTGGAACATTCCATGCAAACATGCATGACACTGGTCGGGAGAGAAACGTGCGCACTCCTGACATGGAAGAAGAAATCCTACGGCGATTTGAGGACAATCCAAGCGCAAGCACGCGAGGTGTTGCACGTATCCTCGGTGTGAACCACGACCTGGTCTGGAGAGTGTTGCACGAGCAGCAGTTACATCCGTTTCATCGTCAGAGAGTCCAGGCATTACAACCTCGGGATTACCCTCTTCGTGTGGAATTCGCACGCTGGTTTCTGCAGCAGACAGCGGTGCAGCCTAATTTTCCGGCTTATGTGCTGTTCTCAGATGAGGCCTGTTTCACACGTGAGGGTGTGTTTAACATGCACAATTCTCACGTGTGGGCGCACGCAAATCCACATGATACACGGGTGCATGCTCATCAAGAACGGTTCGCTGTCAATGTTTGGGCGGGTATCGTCCATGGCAAGTTGATTGGGCCGTACCTGCTGCCTGCCCGACTCGACGGGCGGGTTTATCTCCCGACCAGTGTCATGCATGTTTGCATGGAATGTTCCAGTTTCTCGCAGTCGCCGATGCAAATGCGCAAACGTTTGGTGGTTTGGCACACGTCTGTTTGGGAAGCGCTGTCGGTACAACCTCACAGCAGCTCTTCCGTTTCCATTGGCAGCCCCATACACCATATGCATGTCAGCCATCTCAGCAGTCGTGAAGCGCTCCATGTTACGCGTACTACGTCCGATTTAAGAATGCCCGCGGCAAGCGCGAGTCTAGCCCACTTCACCTTTTAGCCAATTGCAGCGGCGCCCTCTCGCGCCGAATGGTGACGTCAGCGGACATACACTTATAGATGAAAAGGGTTTGTCTTGGTGTTGCCTATCCTCCATTACAATTTGTACAGAAAGTTTTCAAACACCCTGTGTGTGTATGTATATATATATATATATATATATATATATATATATATATATATATACTGTATATATATATATATACATACTCGCAGTAAAATCATATATAGGGGTCATATATATATATATATATATATATATATACTGTAAAAAAAATTTAATTACTGTTGTTGGCTTTTGTTGGGTTTCAACAGCTGTTCAGGAACGACTTGCGCGCGACCTTTCACAGCATCCCGCCTCATTTGTGGGATTTAATGAAAGAGAGAGTTGCTTTCTACTTTCTTGATGCCCTTATAGCCAGCTGTATACGCATGAAACGTCAAGGTCTTCACACAAGAACTTTCGATTTTGTTTTTGAAAGTAATTGGGTCGGTGTGCGTTAGAGAGTTAGATAGAAAAGAAATGAGAATATGTCGAAGGTCGGGAACTGCGTGCTCTCATTAAAGGAGGTGGCATGCAGTTAGAGAGTTCAGAAGAGCGTGTCCTTTATAATAGTGGTAACGAGAGAGTGAGGCAACATTGCGGAGAAGAGAGAGAGCGATTGAAGACAGTCAGTAAGAGGTGGGGAAATGATAAGACGAAAAGCCTTTGATTCTACCCAGTCATGTACGGCTGTACGGATTGAGCCACCCCATACATGAGAAACATACTCCATACAGGGGCGGACAAGAGCCCTATACAGAGACAGCAACTGAGTGGGGGTGAAAAAGCTGAGGAGGTGGTACAGAACACCTAACCTCTTGGAAGCTGCTTTGGAAAGAGAGTATATGTGGTCTTTCCAGGAAAGATCACGAGAAAAGGAAACGCCAAGAATATTGAGAGAAGAGGAAGGATTGAGTTGTGTATTGTTGAAGGTAAGAGGATAGTCGTGTGGAAGATTGTGACGAGTAGACAGATGGAAGAACTGAGTTTTTGAGGCATTGAAAGCCACAAGGTTTTCTCTGCCTCAATCAGAAAAAGCAGAAAGATTAAAGGTCAGGTGCTCCATAGTCGGCCTACGCGAATCAT
>JAJOZX010001867.1:662500-730000 GCA_023014485.1 Bathynomus jamesi
CTTTGATTTCAGGTGCTATGAGGCGTCTGTTGCGCAGATTGGTAACTCGGATATACTTGTCCTCTGAGTCTGTTGTGGTTCTTAGTCGCCCTGACCTTTTTCTGTCCTTATTTTGACCAGTTTCTTCGTACCGTTTAATGGCATTCACAGAAACTTTTAATTTTTTTAGTATTTGCCAAAGTGATTAGCTCTCATTTCTCAAAGTTACAATCGACTGTCTTCTTTCTGTTGTTAACTGAGCTTTGGCACCCATTTTTGCTTTTTAAAACACAGAAATATACCTTAAACTACACAGTTAGTTCCTCTGCAAGGATTTTATATGTAAAGAACTGCAGCGCATGTTAATAACTGAACACATGTATTAACATACTCCTGAAGAAACACACTACCCCAGTAAAGACTTTTAAACTGTTTTTGGACCTTTGTGCAGAGCTAATGGCATTAATTATAGGGTGCATGCTAGACGTAAATTAACACATTTTGAAGGCTATTTTGAAGAAGCTTCTGTGTTACAACACACCGCATAGGGCAGATGCACTGAAGCATACAATATGAAAGCCAGGTAAGCAAATTCATCTCTAGTACCTGTTAAGTTTACATTTGAAGTTTGTCATGAGCTAAGCAGCTATGGAAAAACTATATATGCTTACAACATGGTATCGTATGTGGTACCTTTACTTCTTAATTAAATATAAATTATTAATTAATTGAATTAAATATCTACAAAATTGCCTCGGGATTGGCGACATAGCCTATTGGGAATGAAAATAATTGCCATACATACATAGAACCAAATATGGAGGCATTAGGACCACCCAACCACAAGAAAAGTTTATTATTTCGTGTTCAAAATCTCCCACTTCTGACTCATGAAAATTACATCGAGAAAAGAGTCAACGAACTTTGCAAAATCAGCAAATAATAAAAGACGAAGATTTATACTGGCGGCACTCTGAGCTGCTTATGTTACAGCGATGCTTTAAGCAAGGAAGATGTACTTTATCTTCCTATAAGTTCTGAGTGAATAACATGTGATATAAACCTAATAACGCACAAGGATAGACCTACATCGAAAAACATCGTCGCGTCCTACGAACGGAAGCGAGGCTCAACCGAGGCAAATACCGAAGGCAAATAAACATAAAGAGGTCTTTTGAAGACCTACACATATATGACTCTAACGGAAAAACGTAGTGCTTTTGTCGTTAACTCTCCACTGTAATCTGCTGGAAAGTTCCAATAGATGAAGGTATCAGGCAATCAACCCATAGCCCTTTATACAGTAGTTTTTTCACAGCAGCAAAACATTGGAAATTAGTAGGTGTACTTAAACTTTTGACTGGTAGTATATATATATATATATATATATATATATCTATATATATAATGTCGAATATATATACACCATCCAAACTTTTTGTATTTTCTGCTTACTGACTTTTGAAAGAAAGTTCATGAAGAAATAGAAAATATATTAATAAAATTTTATTTATTTCAGTGCTGAATTAAATGTTCTCAGACTGAAATTATGTTTTGCAGAGGAATACATGTATTTTATTTGTATTTTAACTATACACATATAGAAAGAGAAGTTACAAAGCAAATAAGACAAACGTACAAGCTGTAAATTCTTGCATATCAACACTTTTTTCTGTTTAACTAAAGAAAATAAACAACCGAGCATCTAATATTGCTTAATAAACAACCTTTGTCTGAAGGGTACGAATTAATTAAATGCGAAGGAAGATCTTTAGTATTCCAATCAAAAAATACTTTGTTCTGATGGAAATGCTTGGTCCTCGTTCTCACAGGAACACGAGCAGCTTTGTGGGCTAAAGTCGACATTATGTAATGTTACTTCTCTTTCCTGAAATACAATTAACTTTATATAATTATATATATATATATATATATATATATTATATATAATATATATATATATATATAAGGAAAGTGTCCATGTGTAACTTACGTATAATATTATTGTTATGTCGTGTTATCAGAGATTTTAAAAATAAGATATTTTAATGAGACTCAAACTGCGAAAGCCTTCGTTAATATTTCCCATAAATCGTGTCTTCCGCTCTTTATCTTATATAATCAAGAATATTTACGGTAAAACTAACTATAAATGGTAAGGATATATCATATACCGTTACAGTTTATACATATACCGTATATATAATTTTGGCGCTATCTTGGTATTATTTTGGGGATAGGGAACATTCTTAAGGGATTACAGTAGCTGCAGCTGCTACCGCAATAAATTAAATATACCCTTATTATATGAATGCGTAGAAGCAGTAAGGGCGATTAATCGCGATATATCGAAATGGTAATCGTCAATAAAAAAATTCTTTCATTCAATAAACAACAGTATATGCTGCGAGATTAAATTATGTACTTAAATATTTTGTTACATACGCGTATACTACATAAATAACTACAAAGGTAAGATAAGCTAGGATAGGTACGTTTCTTACTATTTACTGGAAGTAAATTTACTTTAAGACCAACCCTTATATATATATATATATATATATATATATATATAGAGAGAGAGAGAGAGAGAGAGAGAGAGAGAGAGAGAATTTCATGGTCTATCTTGTGGTGAAGTTGGATTTTTGCTAACTTTAACCATTATTTTGTAATTCGTTGTTATGAAGACATGGGTAGAAAAACTTTCTCTTTATATACAGTTACATAATTGAGTCCAAGATTATGCGGAATGTGCTCTCCTCCATTATCAATGCACGCTTGCAACCTTGACTTCTTCCTTATCGACGGCAGTACCGCATCAAGGATTTTTTCTTGGTAATAAGCAGCAGTGATTTTGGCATTTTGATCAACAAAAACAGCCTCTGACTTCCCTAACTTTGAAATAAAGATGGAAACCATGACTTTTTGGGAAAAATGCGGACGTTCCCTGCAAAGTTGATCTAGACTGATAGATTTTTTGTCCTGTCTTCCATAAACTCGGTCATTTTGTGTGTTTATTGTTGAAGCAACCGCAAAGGTCTTTTCGTCGCTGAACCATATTTTCGACACTTCTCTGTATGGGAATCGATCTAACAGAGCACGACATTTTTCAACTCTTGCTTGCTTATTTGATGCAGAGAGCTTATGAACTTCGACTCTTTTAAAACATTTAAGACCCAGATCATCTTTTACTATACGACGAACGCTAGAGCAAGAAATACCAGTAGTTTTTGAAGATTCTCTAACGGACTTGTGGGTATTGGGCCGTTCTTCTTGACTGCATATTATAGATGAAACCGTATCAATATTTTCCTCAGTACGTGATGTTTTTGGCCTTCTACTGCCTTCTTTTCGTTTGGTCGCCCCTGTGATATCGATTTTCTTTATGAGATATTGAAGTCCAGGTATCGTCCATCGTTTATTTGGAAACTCTTTCTTCATTCGTTTTGCACCTGTGTTTCTCCTTACGCAGGTTCAATATCAATGCTTCATCTTCCAAAGAGTATTTCATTATGTTATAACTTGTCCACCAACTATAGCAGAATGATAGTCTGAAATTAAAAAGGAAATAAATTAATTATTTTGTGTAAAAATTAGGAAAATTAATTATTTATGGAGAAACTGACTGTCATCTGAAAGTATCAGTTGCTGACTTTGACCGCCTTTCAATTGAGCACCATATTCTGATACCTCCCTCCAGTTGTGAGCCTGTACCTCTACTCCTTGGGCGTTGAATCTAGATTCAAAGCCAGCGGTTGAAAGCGTCAAAATATGGGTACAACATACGGCCTCATCAGTAAGATCACTACAGAGGGTGAGCCACAATACTTTTTCAAATGTTGAGTAATAGTTTTTTTTGGCCCACCCGGTATAGGGATGAATTTCACAATTAACCCATTATAACCTGCGTTGCATATATGCAACGCAATATTTATCCCTAAAAATACAAATTTAAAAAAAAATTAATTCAGGATTTAATGGGTTAAACAAGTGAGGTGAATGGAATCATTTTCTTTTTCCTTGTGGGTTTGCAGCATATATATATATATATAATATATATATATATAATATAATATATATATATATATATATATATATAAGGTTTGGCAAACACGATAGCAAACATTCTTATTTATTATTTTTTCAAACGTTTCGACAAATCTTTTGTCATCATCAGTGACTTATAAACAAAATTTCTTTAAAAGAGTGACAATAAACTAAATTATTACAATACACAAATACATCAGTACATAAATACATTAAGTTTAAAAGACATTAAAACAATTAAAAATGAAAATAATAAATACCAAAGTAAGTCAATATACAAAGGTTCCCTCAAATGTCGAATTCAAATAATAACGTCAACCTCCATAATTGACAAAAGGATGGAATTAAACTTTAAAGTGAATTAAATAGATGTGATATATATATTATATATATATATATATATATATATATATATATATATGGGGCGTGGTTCGGATTCCACGTTAAACTGTAGGTCTAAGGTGAAGTGAAAAGCTTGACCTTCGTCAGAATGAACAATTCGGGCGGAAGCTAACCAAAGGTTAAAGGTTTCATGTGTAATATATATATATATATATATATATATATATATATACAGTATATATATATATATATATATATATATATATATATATATAATATATATATATATATATGTATATTTTTATACCCAAATGCCTCTCCCAGCGCAGTGAGGTCGCGTCAGAAACAGGCGGGAAACGCCTCAATCGCTCAAAAAAAATAAATAAAAAAATAAAAAAAAAATAATATATATTTATTACTTACAAATCCACGTTTGTTCTAAACAAAGGTAATTCAACATACCTAATTAACTACAGGATTGAGATAGCAAAAAATGATTAAAGCAAAATTAAATCAAAGTCCAAAACTACCAAATCTGAACAATGTTTGAAAAAAGATCAATGAGGGAATTTGACATCATCAAACATTTGAAATTTTAATAGCAAAATTTTTAAAATTCGCTAAAAATTTCTTCGCATTTCGAGCTCAGAGGAAGCAATTGAGAAAAATGAAAATAGATACCGTCTGACTTTTTTGAAATGTGATAAAAAGATCTTTTTTCCCAATGGTTCCCTGTATACACTTCATTTAGCTCTCCATTTTTTAAGTATTTACTTTTTATCTATCATACTATAATATATATATATATATATATATATATATATATATATATATATATTACAAAGTATTTGGTATATAATTGTTTACGGAACGTTCTTATTTTCACAGAAGGATTTGTTTCATAGAACTCTGGATTTATTTTGTACATAAACGTACGCTTACTGTGACAATCTTTGTGTTCAAGAATCTTTTAAAGACGTTCTTTAAACGTATTTCTTTAAAGTATCTCTAAGTTGATTCTCTCTCCAGAACCGTTGGGATTTCCGTCTTCAGTTGTTGAATTGTGTGAGCGATATTTCTATTCGCCAATAGTTTAGTTAACTTACACTAAACTATAAAAAACACCAAAGTTCCGTGAAAATATCATTTGTCGTACAAATCTGCATGCGAAATACTGACTAACATAAGCATTAAACAAAATAGAGGGTCCTCTTTGGGAGACCCTATATATATATATATATATATATATATACTACTCAAACTCATTACTCAAAGCTAATTCTTCTTATCTGGCATGACTAAAATTATTTAATTTAAACAACTCAAACGTAAAGTTTCTGAAACCAAAAGCGTTATATAAGAATGGAAATTACTCATATTTTATTTCATAAAAAAAGATTGTATCCAATTTGGAATTTAACAATTACCTCACTAAATAAATAATATTAACAATCACTACAAAAAAAAAAAATTAAATGAATCTGTTTCTCGAAGCCAATTTCTCTCTCATGCAATTCAACCTTCTTTCATATTAATTAAGATTTTCCATATGCAAACAACCTACATCGAGCTTTGATTTCTACCTCTATAATCGCCATACTTCGATTTTCAATTCGTCAATAATTGCTCGTGAACATTATATGTTCGTTTTAATCAACAGTTCAAAGAAACCATAAACTCAGACAAACAATGAGCCTAATATAGCTACACACACACACACACACACACACACACACACACACACACACATATATATATATATATATAATCCTTTTCTCATATTTTTCCTAGTTTTCAAACGAACCGTCAAAGCTATTACATCATTTCATAATTTTAGACAGTGGAAAGCATATATTTTTTAATACTGCACATATAGTTTTACTTACAGAAATGCTACCATCGGTTACAAAAGTCGAGATACATTGAATCGTTAGGTAGGTATGGTTCAGTGTATCCCGACTCTAATAACGGACTTACCATCAGAAGTTTTATACACAGAAAACGAAACCTTTCCGCAACCTTCCATACAAAGAAATATTATCTTCTTTTGTATCAAATCACTCATAAAAGAAGTTTTAAAGACCATTTCTTCTATCTAAAGAAGTTATGTATCATTAAAAGAAGTTACTGTATCCTCTGACAAAAAGCTTTGATACCCAAAAGAAGGAAAAACGTCTCCTGGAATTCACCCTCAGAGAGAAATTATAAGTTCTAAATTTAGAAGGCTTTATTTTGATTGCCGATCAAATTTCCTATTTCCTCCATTTATGAAATGATACATGTCATCCATCTTCGTCATTTTACTTTGGCTCCAAATGCAATCGTGCATTTCTTATACAATAAAACCCGTGTCTCTCATTCTGTCCTCAGTGAAGTGAATATACTCGGACATATCAATTATTCCTGTATTCTTGTAAGTTAAATGTACATCCATTAAATAACGTAATCATTATTATTCATATATCTAATCACGAAGGAAATTGACCTGAATTAAAAGAGCATGACTTCAAAATTCATTAAGCGACAACTTCATTCTGTTTCATTACACGAATCACAACGTTAACACGTTTGGGTCTAATTGAAATTCCTTTAAAGGAAATTGACATTACAAGTGACATTTTGAAAGCAAGGCAAATTGAATAGGCCCTACGTCATATACAGTACAGTGTGTATTATGTATTACTCAGTTTGTATTTTATATATATATATAGAACGAATGATTAATATTTTAAGAAAATTCTGAGTTACCAGCGAATTAGAATAATTGAACTGGAATTTATAATTCGGTATTATTAGGATATATATATATATATATATATTATACAGGAGGGGCGACAAGCTAGACCGTCGTGAAATGAGGAATCATCGCGCGGAACATTTGAAAGGTTGAAAAGTATATATATATATATATATATATATATATATATATATATATATATTTTTTTTTTTACATTTGTTTCGTTCTCTCTCTCTCTCGTCTTGCGCGGAATATCTCCTATACAAGCGTCGTTCTTTACGTTAATTATACTGCGTGTTTGCTTATATATATATATATATATATATATATACTTGATTGAAAGGTTTGTTCTTGGGGAACCGCAATTTAGTAAGGAATAAGAGGAGGAGAAGGTGGTACATGTTTATTAGTCAGACGTTTCGGAAATTCAATTTCCATCATCAGTGCTATAGTTCTGAATTCAACTTAAACATCGCTAAATAATTTACTCTGAGCCACCACTGAAAAGAAATCCGCTATCACTCTCCGGCTTCTAACATGGATACTTCAACATTCAACCATTCCCAACCTTTACACAATTAGATTAACCCTCCCCCCCTTTGGTATAATAACCCGGTAAGACGTGTTTCAATTTTTGTATATGTTGGCCATTATCTTGCCTCTACATTTCATGTAACTTTTTAAAAATTATTATCTTAGGACTGCATATGAGTGCATAAGTATATTGTATAAAATCTTTTATTTACTATATTTGTTCACTTTTTACTTTTCATTTTTAGCACTGATGATGGAAATTGAATTTCTGAAACGTCTTTCTCGTCCTCTTATTCCTTACTATATATACACACAGTATATATTTTAGCGTATGACGGAATTTGAGGCGTCACTCACTATCAACTCGTATAAATTAATTGATTAATTGATTTTTAGGCACAAGAACAAAACAAGTTTGACAAAATTTGAATTTAGAATTTAGTTTAGATTTTTATTGGTCGTTAAATGACAATCGTCGGACTGGAAATTGTGCAGAATTCTATTGCTTAATTGGTGTTACTTCTTAAATATTGTCAATAAAATGAAACTGTATAAATTTAATGTACAGATCATCGGTAATTTTAAGGAGCGCATTCGGTGTTTGACTGACCGTCATTATTAACCTCACCATATGGCAGTGGTTCTTAACCCCTGGGTCGCGACCCAAAATTAGGTCGCCAAGCCATTTTAATTGGGTAATTAAATTGTCATTTATCATTTACTTATGTTATCCCTAATCATTTTATCATTATTTATTTATTTTAGTATCTATTACGAGTGAACTGTTTGAAGGCATGGGTCGCCGAGCTAGTCCCGCGACCAGAATGTGGGTTGCAGTCTAAAAAGGTTAAGAATCAATGATCTAGGCCAGTGCTGTTCAACTTCTATAAAGCGCGGCCAAGATGTTGCCTATAATCATACACTGTTGGTTAATACGACTTAGGAACCCGCTCAATGTTGTTCTCCCTACTAGAAATGACAAAATAGGGAAGAAAATTCAGAAATGAAATTTGGCAAACGTCCATTCCGCGGACCGCAAGTTGGACAGCGCTGATCTAGGCTAATGTGGAAAACCGTGCACAGTTAAAGTTATTGCGACGTCTTACATATTCTTTAAGGCGTCGTTCTAAGGATATAATCATCGAGTCAGTGATGGGGCGCAACACAGACTCGTTCGTTGGGATCCCTTAAAGACCACGGCAAAGGACTTCGTTCAGCGAACCCGAAACGCTCGCCTGGAATCGGGCCCCGTGTATTAATGCGTATTACTGCTCTGATCCTCTTAATGAGCTCCCAAGAATTAATATACGTTCCACGATCACTCAGGAGTTCGATTGAACGTTTCGCTATCGCGGCATTGGTGAATTGGCATAACTTTTGTTGGCATAACTTTTGTTTGTTTGTGTTTTTTCAGTGTCGTACCTTTCTTTGATGACAATTAAGTGTCTTAACTTTGAAAACGGAGAATTTGTGAAGTAAATTTTAGACCAAGTCTTTTCGGAAATACTTCAGCTCAAAATAACTCGTGTGGCTTCTGGTAGTGATTATATATTATATAAATTATACGTGATCGGCTATTATTTTCAAGACCAAAACCATAGCCTATATCAATATATATATATATATATATATATATGTTAAACACAGACCGTGCATGGAACAAGGAACTCTTCTGGGAAAATTAAATCCCAGAAGAGTTCCTTGTTCCATGCACGGTCTGTGTTTAACATATAAATTTCTCAGGGGACCATTCTGAGTTTGTATATATATATATATATATATATATATATATATATATCTTTCAACCTTTCAAAGGTTCCGTGCGATGATTCCTCATTTCACGAAGGTCAAACGTGTCGCCCCTCCCTCTCTCTCTCTCTCTCTCTCTCTTTATCTCTCTCTCTCTCTCTCTCTTTATATATATATATATATATATATATATATATATATAAAATCAGTTTGTACACTCGAATGTAACTAGAAACTAATGTGAAGTTTCATTAAATATGATCATATTAATTCGTTTGCTCACCAACACATTATCATTATTATTATTATTATGATTATTTATTTATGTATATGCATACATATATATACATATATATACATATATATATATATGTGTATATATATGTACTGTATATATATGTATATATACATATATATATATATACATATATATAACCTTTGGTTTGCTTCTGCTCGAATTGTTCATTCTGACGAAGGTCAAGCTTTTCACTCCACCTTAGACCTACAGCTTAACGTGGAATCCGGACCACGCCCCACCAGCAGCCCAGCGTCTTAACCACTAGGCTACCCAGGGTACCCATTTATCTACCAACCACTTTCTTTATTGTGTGGAAGGATGCACAGTTGGGTTTTGCTGCGCGCCGCCTGCCGTCACCGTGTCGCGATCCCGAGGCCGATGGATTCGTAGTCAGCGACGTAACAACTACACCACTGAGGCATATATATATATATATATATATATATATATATATGATGGAGCTCATAACTAGTCGTCCATAGAAATATTTCAGTTATATTCGTCCTTATCTTTTGTACCATGCATAGAATAGTTAAGAAGAGTTTACCGTTCGTTTGGAAAACGTTAACCAAAATAAAAATAGTTCAACTTCAACATTTTAATGTAAAACATGAAAACATTTGAGGAAAATAAAAAAAAATAAAATTCTAAAGTTTTCGTAATTTTATTTACAAAATTATTTAATACTTTGTGTGTCCAACTTTTGCTTGAATGACTTTAATGAATCGTTTTGGGTATTTTTCTCCGAGGTTTCGACATCTCTCAGTAGAAATTTTAGCCCATTCTTCTAAAGAAAATTGTTGCAATTCATTCAGATTCGAAGGGCCTTTCTTGCGGACTTTTTTCATAATTATCCTGGTCATGGTGTAAAAGATAAGGACGAATATAATTGAAGTATTTCTCTGTTCGAATACTTATGAATGCTACTGTATATATAGTGTGTGTGTGTGTGTGTAAAATTACACCTCTTATAAATTACAGCTCTTCTAATCAACTAACAGTTTTCACAAACCAACCAACCTTACACTAAAGTTAATATCTACAAACATTTCAATCGCATTTTCTGCTGAATTTGGAGGTTGAAGTTATTATTAGGATTTTGGCATTTCAGGTAATTTTTTCCTATATTTTGATATTATAATTATATTTTATTTTGTATTGTTTTAATGTCTTTAAAATTTAACGCATTTGTGTATTAATGTATTTATGTATTGCATTACTTAATTTATTTACTTCTACTGTTTTAAAGAAATTTTATTTGTAGAAACACTGAAAATGGCAAAAGTAATTTGTCGAAACGTCTGAAGTACAAAAATAAATAAGAATGTTTGCTGTCGTGTTGGTCCTTTTTTCATATATATATATATATATATATATATATATATATATATATATATATATATATATATATTAATAATAATAATAATAATAATAGAAAACCACAATAACCGCGGTTGATTTAATACAAAGTCTTTGCAGTAAATCAACCACGACGTTTATTGTGGTTTTCTATCATACAAATTCACTAAAGGGTAACTAGTGCATTTTCTTCAAAAGCTCAGGATAAAATGAGTTCCGCTCACAAAAGCTAAACTTGAATGGAAGTTTTTGGCTTCCTGAATGGTACAGTGGTAAGATTTTGGACTCAGGGCGTTGACTTGCGATGCGAGTACGAACCCTCATTCAGGCTGCACGCTTTACTTCATTCTTTGTGTGTATATATATATATATATATATATATATATATATATATATATACAGTATATCATGAAGAAAAACAACTTCACAGGAGTCCAAGATATTCGTTGGGTCTATCAGAAATAGGATGACCTTATCCGTGGGAAATGAATTGTGAAAATAAGCTTAATTCCACGATTCCCGCTTCTCTTTGATGACCCACAATGCACATCATTCGTTTTGATATGAACCAGATGAAGAAACCATTGTAGTTAGGCTTCTCACACAGTTTTTGATAACTTCGTTGTCTTCAATGTTTTCCACTGAATAAAACCACGCTGATCGTTTTGGAAACTGGGCCAACGAAGAATCCAAACAAAGAACTCATCACCTGATATTGATCAGGCCTTTACGTATCCAACATCACTGAATTAACATTCGAATGACAGTCTTTCCTTGCCTCTGTACAATCTCTTTTGCAAGCCGAGTTGTTTCTTCGCCTCTTTCTGCTGCTCATATGGATGATATCTTTGCTTTCCAGCAACCCACCCTCTCCAAAATTGGTAAAATATGCGTCATATACTTTCTTCCATCTGTTTGTCACCCAGCTTTCACTTTGATGAATTTTCTACGCAATCTACTTATGGGTGATAAGCGTTGATCCCCTTCTCATTGCTGTAGGTATTTGCTTGGATGCGGTCCACCACACGCTATTCTCCACTGTCATTAATAACCCAAGCCAATAGCGTTTTAGCATACAAATGTGAAATCAGAATAGGCTAAAAATTGACATATAAAACCTGGTTACGTTCTACATCATACCCTGTACACCCCTAGGAGGTTATGTTACACCCTGTCCATAAATTTACTTATTCATCCAAATTATAGATCTACACCCTACAATTTCAAAAATTTTGAATACGTCAAAAAATTTGGAAACGATTTTAAAAAGTAAGTTTCATGTAATCCTTTATGTTAGAATGATGGACCGTAAAATCATTTTGGCTCTTAAACTAATAATAATTGGCCTAAAAAGGCACTTTTTCTTTCAATATAAATTCTAAAAGTTCTTAAAAAGCTTATTTCCATTCAAAATGTTCATAAAAAAGGTGGATGGGAGTAAAGAGAACCCCCCCCCCCCTCATCCCTTCTCAGGAAAAATCCTGATAAACGCAGCGACTGTGAGCTAATTAAAGACCGCTTTTTAACGCAACAAGTCAAGTTACGATCGACGCGTCGAGTGAAAGCGTTTTAACGACTTCGGCTCAATCGCTGCTGCAGACGTAGACGCCACCGTCGACGAAGAAACAGCTGCGGTTCTCTCACAGATACGTTATTGGAAATTTGGGTTCGTGTTTGCTCCTTTTAATGAATGGTTCCATGGCCCCATGAACCCCCTTTTCGGGAAGAAGAAGGAAGAAGACTTTCCTTATAGGATTTTAACGAATGATTTCGTAAAATCGTTTCTAACGAAACCGCAAAAGACCCTCTAAACGCGATACAGGAATATTGTATAATAACAGGCTCAAATAGGGGGGAGTTTTACCACTATTTATCGGTAAGAAAAATAAAGTTTCCAGGACAGGACCTTTTTAAGCGATTGTATATGGGTCGTTATTCCTTATGTAAATAATTGATGTAAACAATAATGTAAATGTAGATGTAAATAATGTACATGAATACTGTACATAAAATGTGATATATATATATATATGAATGTGTATATACTGTATGTATATATATATATATATATATATATATATATATATGAGTATATATATGTATATAAAATGTGAATATATATATATATATATTAATATAAAGAACGACGCTTGTGTAGAAGAGCGTCCGCACAAGAAGAGGAGAAAGAATGAACAAATGAAAAATGAGGCACCTCGCAGGAATCGAACCCGGGATCATCTAATTGCCGGTCGGACATGCTATCCACTACACCAAGGTCCTCGATCAATCAGAAGTCGTAATTCTCCTACATACAGCAAAATCGAATGCCCTGAGGGGGCACCTTCTCATGCCGTACATATATACATTTTAACTGCAAACAACACGCAGTAAATTAATGTAAAGAACGACGCTTTCTCCTCTTCTTGTGCGGACGCTCTTCTACATGAGCGTCGTTCTTTAATTCCCGATACATTAAAAGAAGAAGCGGGGAACCTTCAGAGAATTTAATCAGCTTCAGAGAATCCTCCGATTTTCTACAAGAAGAAATCGGAGAGTAGTATAAGAGACTACTGCGATTCCCTATACGGCACCAACTACTCCAGAGTACTCCATATATATATAATATATATATATGGGATGAATTCCACAATTAAACACGTGAAATGAATGAATGATGTAAACCCACAAGGAAAAAGATAAACGATTCCAAGGCCTTTCGTATATTCAGAGCTACACCTCGTCAGGGAATGAAGAGAAAAGGCAAGATGCCCATAACTACAGTATATACAACGCGGCGGAAACCAAAACAATTAGCACATACTTAACAAGAGTTAATGAGAGGCAAAAGGAATTTTAACAAGATATTGTCAATTTTATACATTCCCGCACTATTTTTTAAATTGTTTTTAAAATGGATAAATGCACATTCTAGAGTATTTCTTTCAATTATATCTCTGTTTTTAACAAGTGTTTTAGAACTATCCCACTTGATGCTATGATTACATCTATACATATGGTTAAGGTGACCAGAGTCCCGATTTTGGGCGGGACAGTCCCGAATTTATGACATGTGTCTCCCTCTTTTCAAAATGTCCCGAAAATGTCCCGTATTTGGAGCAAATTTTCATAAATATCCCGCTTTATTAAAATTACTGTTACATTAGACATTAGATGTCCTTTATGAATTAATAGAATTATGCCACATTCCGAATTCCAAATCTAAATACTAACTTGCAAACTGAACTGATACGATACATGTCGCCTTGCGACATTGCCGTGATTCCCGACTAGCGTTTCAGTGTTTCATTAGCGGCCTCTGTGTAAAGTTGTGTTGTAGTGTAACGCTTTTATGTTTTTATGTTTGCTTAATTAATAACCTTAATTAATTTTTAGCCCTGCATCCTTTTTTTTTCTTTTGCAGCTAGGTTAAACTTTTTCGTTTGAAAGATAAGGAAATTATTAATTGTATCGTACGTAAGGTCGTAGGCCTAGTTTGACCAAACAAAATGTCTAAAACTAAAAGGAAGTGTACATTTAATGCACATCTGCAGTCTAAATATCCATTTATTACAAAAACCACAACAGAAAGTGATGTACGGTGTGAGAAATGTAGAAGTGACTTCAGCATTGGACATGATGGGATTAATGATATTACTAAGCATCTTGGCTCAAAAGACAAATCGGTTGATATTGGTGCTTCATCTAGTAAGATAGTGAGTGATTATTTTAAAAGTGTGACGCCTAGTAATAAGGATTTAGAAGTAGCTGCTGCTGAGGGTTTGTGGGCTTACCATACAGTCAGGGAAAATCAAAGCTTCAGATCTACTGACTGTGCAACAAAAATTTTGAAAACATGCTTTGAACCAAAATTTTCATGTGCCAGAACAAAGTGCGAAGCGATTGTTTCAAATGTATTTGCATCATATGCTGAAACAGAATTAAAAAAACAATTAAAGGATGCTCATTGTATAACACTGCTAACTGATGCAAGCAACCATGGAAACATCAAGCTGTTTCCTGTTTTAATTCGCTTCTTTCAGCCATATGAAGGTGCTCAAGTGAAGCTTATTGACTTTAAATCTCAGCCTGGAGAAACCTCAGATATTGTGGTGAAATATTTAACTGATATTACACTGGAATGCATATGAAATTTTTTTGTCTGCTGTGAGGGTTTTTTCAACTCATGTTATATAATTCGACCATGCTGAATTCGAAAATGACATTGGTTTTCCTCAATCATGTCAGGTTTTTTCTCTATTGGTCATTTATTATAAGTCCAATTTTATCCCCAAATTTATTGATTTTTTTAGCTTAAACACTGTAGATACGAGTAATATTATAAGAACACTTGTGAAAAATGAAAACATTGTGTGAATAAATACTTTTATTCATACAATGAATATGGAAAAAAGTTTATTGAGGAAGGAATTAAGTTTTTTGGCTTTCCGTCTGTGTTTTTCTTCGGGCACGTCTCGCTTCAAACACCAGCAATAGTTCGCCAGCATATTGATATCCCAGTTTCCCTGGTACCTCTCTTCCATTATTTTGATATCTTGGTGAAATCGTTCACCCTGTTCCTCACTATAATCCCCGCAATTTTCAGGAAAATAGTCCAAGTGGGACCACAAAAAGTGCATTTTTATGGACATGCGCGACCCATGAGCTTTGAAAGCTTCCATCAAGTTTTCGACAACGGACTCGTATTCTGGACTTCTACGCTTGCCAAGAAAATCAGTGACAACTGATTTGAATGCCTGCCAGGCATTCTTCTCAGTTGGAGTCATTGCGTTTTCGAACTGAGTATCCTTGATCAAAGTTCGAATTTGAGGACCATCAAAAACCCCAGCATTTAGTTTAGCATCAGATATATGAGGAAATTTACTCTCGAGATATCGGAATGCTGAACCCTCCTTATTCATTGATTTGATGAAATTTTTCATCAAGCCCAGCTTAATATGAAGTGGTGGGAGCAAAATTTTTGTTGGTGGTACACGGGGCACTGAAACGACATTATGCGACCCAGGTTCAAAATTATCTCTGGATGCCCATTCACGCTGTGCATAGTGCTTCTCATCCGCTCGGCTATCCCATTTGCAGAGGAAACATGGGTATTTCGTGTATCCCCCTTGCATTCCCAATACAAATGCCACAATCTGAAAAAAAATGAAAATATTTAAAGAATTTAGAGAATTTGTTCTATCAGATAAAAAAATCTATGCATTGGACTGTATCACTTCTGTGGGGAAGTTAAGTGTTCTTATACGCTCTCAAATAACCTTTGGAAAAACAACATAGTCAATAGCAATAGTTTACTTATGATATTAGTATTACCTTCAAATCTCCACAGATCCTCCAGTTATGTTGGTCGTATACGAGAGCATCCAGTAAAATTTTCATGTTATCGTAGCTCTCAGTAAGTTGTACGGAATGTGCTACAGGGACTGATGCAACCCTATTCCCAATGTTGAGAAGTACTGCTTTCAAACTTCGTTTAGACGAGTCTATAAATAGCCTCCATTCTGATGCGTTATATGGCAGGCCCAAGGATTCGATTAGCCCCTCAACCTTGCAGCAGTACACTAAGGAAGAGGTATTTTCGTGCACTGCAAAAAACTTGCGGAATTCTTCCTCTCGTTTCCTATACCAGGAGAATGTTGTTCCCGGAGCCAGCAAGTTGTCCTCTCGAAGTCGTGAGCCCAAGATCTCGGCAGCTAATTTGGAAAGTCCTAAATCCCTGGTAAGATCATTAAGTTTGGCCTGGTTGAGAGGCCTCGGCTCATTTGAAGCGGTATTTTGAGGTATATACGACTGGGACTGGTCATTGGCATTGGTCATTGATTCATCATCAGAATCATCGAAGTCCAGGGTTTGAGGTGGGTCGGGTATTGGAATTCCAAGACCATGGGGTACAGGTCTCATAGCAGAAGGAATGTCAGGGTATAAAACAATGTGTTTATTCTTCTTGTTAACTCCTGAAAATAGAAACACAGAAACATGGATATAAAACTTGCATATGAAATAGAAGAAGCATTCAGACAGTGGCGGCTCGTGAGGGAAGGCTGCGGTCTGTAAGATATGAAATAGGTCGATGGAGTCTGTATATTTTCTTTCTTTTTCATTCATATTGTCCCTTCGGGGACAATATGAATGAAAAAGAAAGAAAATATACAATCATTGTATATGTAAATGTAACTTGTATAACAATATGTATGTGTAAATGTATTTTCTATAACAATATGTATATGTAAATGTATGATTACCATTATGGTGAATATTATGCTATATATGGTGAATATTACATTATGGTGAATATTATGTCAAGTTTCATACGAGGATTTCAAAATATTTAAGAAAAATAAATTTATAAGCCCAACTTGGAGGTTTGTCATGCAGAAATAGCAATCTGTCACGTGATCCTTTCCTTCTCTCCAAATCATGGGAATTCCAAAAGGCAAAGATTTCGCTCTGCCTTTGCTCCATCTTCTCAAATTTTCAATGCACGTCTTGCAGCACATATGAGGGGCGAAATTTTTGTCCTGGTCCCCTAGCTTAATTCCAAAGTATGCTCTATACATTGTCTTCACAAATTTAGTGATTTGGGACTGGTTATTTGGCATGGTAACCGTCCCACATATGTAGCAGAATCTATTGGGATCATTTTTACACGCTCTATTCATTATGAAATATTTTATCTATATGCCTGAAAAGTAAAAAAAGATATTATACAAGTGAAACAAGTGATGATAGATGTTACTGTTCCAATTCCGCTTTGACAAAATCACGAAAAATTCTATTTTACTTATGAGGCCATAGCCGGATAACCTGAGCTGATTGAGAAAAACGGATTGCAGATTCGAAATCAGCAGGAAAGACTCTATAAGAATCACTTACAAAAACCTTGACAGCAAAATTGATGCATACCAGTGTTATTGAAGAGCATGACCTCGGCAGAAAATTAGTTGTTTTCTGTGGTGATAACACTAACTATAATTTTGGTGGTGCTGCAAGAAAAGGAGTGAATAACATTTTCAGGAAGCTAAATGACTACATTGGTAGGGAACTAATTGGGATTGGTTGTTTTGCACATATTGTACATAATGCTGTTCAGTCTGACAGTGACTGTCTGCCAATTGATGTGGAAACAGTGGTTGTAAAAATATATTCATATTTCTACATCTATACTGTTCGAGTAGAAGAGCTGAAAGAGTTTTGTGATTTTGTGGACATTGAATATAAACAGTTACTGGGATATAGTAAAACAAGGTGGTTGGCATTAATGCCTGCAGTTGAAGCATACTCAAGTTGTTTCCTGGTCTAAGATCATACTTTCTCAGCCAAAGCAAGTGTCCAGTGATACTGAAAAACTTTTTTGAAAACCCACAATCAGAGATCTGGCCGAACTTTGTGCACTGTCAAGCAGCCACCTTTCACCAAGTGGTTTTAAAGATTGAGGGTGAACATATATCAGTTGTGGAAGTGATGAGTGCAATTTCTGATCTGAAGGATAATTTGCAATCAAAGAAAGATAATGTGTTTGTGCCACTCTCAGTCAGGAGTCTCGTAAACAAACTTGAAAAAGATGGGTTGATTGATTCTAATGATTCCTTATCTGTAAAGAAAATATTAGTTGAGTTTTATGACACATGTGTTAAATACTTGGATCAGTGGTTGGGTCACTTGCCAAACGTTCAGTGCATGGAGTGGGCTTTATTAAAACAAGTTCCAAAGTGGTCAGTTGTCGAGAAAACAATGGATTTTGCTGCTGAAAAAGAACTATTTAACCCCAAATTTGACACTGAATTATTTGATGAGTTCACGTGTTTTGCAAAGTACATTAGTGATGAGAAAGTAGCAGAGTGGAATGCATCTAAATTATCAACAGACCAGCGCTGGGTGGAAGTATTCACTCATTTTAAGGCCAGAGATGTCAATCATCAACGAATGTCAGCATTAGTTCAGTTCATACTCTGTCTTCCAGGAACTAATGCTTCGACTGAACGTGCTTTCTCTCAAATGAATAAGACGTGAACATCTGAGAAAGCACAACTGAAAGTCTCAACTCTAAGAGCTTTACTTTTCACTAAAATAAACTTCAATCAAACCTGTATGGAGTTCTACACTATGTTGAAATTAACTCCGGAGTTACTTCAGAAGATTTCATCTACTGAAAAGTAGGAGAATTGAAAAGCAAGTACGATAATATTGTGTATTGGTATGTCATAGATATAAGCCGTTCTCAGTTGAGTTAATTTTTTTCATAATTATATACTCAATAGAAAAATACAAGCAGTGAAGTAATAATTATATTCTATATATATATATATATATATATATATATATATATATATATATATATATATATATATATGTAATAAAAAATCCGATCCCACTTCTGACACCAGTTTGTAATAAAAAATTGTCCGTTGTCAAGGAGACGGACCCTTATTACAAATTGTTTTTTCTCGAAGGTCACTGCTAAGGCTCGATGAGTAAATTGAAGTTATAATAAATCTTTCTTTAAGTTAGTGACCCTCTGCGTGAATTCTTTATTCTCCGCTTGCTTCTGTACCCCCGATTTTAGTGTGTATTTGATAATGAAACAGTTTGTTTGAATAGCTTTTAATCAATAAATTGAAGTCACATTTGGCTCCAAGTTCAATCTCAAATTCAAAATATAATACGGTCAAGTTCAGGTTTTTTCTACAACTAGTCTTAACATTAATTAAATAATTTAAGATCTATCGTTGCCCGTCCACTACATCCCTCGCAGTAGTTTAGGTTAACGGCTCTCAATATTCTCTCATAAACTCAAAATTCTCTCGTAACTCTATGTCTCAAACTCAAATCTCACACAATAACTCTCAATTTTAGTCTTTAACGAGCAAACCCTCTCAAAGGCCAACTCGGAGAATTACCAGATCGCCACCCGGCCAATCACTCATTCCCGAAGAAGCGCAAGATATCTTCTAACGGGTTTTTCCCCGCATCTGTTTTCGTACTCCATCCCTCCTACGTCAGAGTCCAAGACGCGCCGAGGCGAGCCCAATCAACGGAGACTAATTTGTGGGGAAGAGCGCAACTTAGGGGTTTGCGTCCCGTTGATGCGTGTTCAAGCATTTAAGAACAAAGAAAAAAAAGGGGGGGGGAAGCGTCGCACGAGTCGATGAGGACACTCGAGGTTTATCTCAAGGGCTGTTTTAAATATTGAAGATAAAACATGGGGTATTATGGGGAATCAAGTGGCTTGTGTATAACAAATTCGTTCCTTCCAAAAAAAAAAAAAAAAAGTATTGAGTCCCTGAGGGAACTTGAGACCGAACGAAGGACTTCAATGGTCCGTGAATACGGAAAGATAAATGCTCCGTGAGAGGAAATGATTCGTAGTGGAGAGGCAATTCTGAAAACAACGAATTTAGTTTACTTAGGTCTATCCAGATACGTTAGAACTCGTAGTTACAATGAAAATATGAGAAATTCAATCGAACATTAACCTAGTTAAGCTTGCTTACTATTTATAAATAAATTGAAAGTTGTCAAATCAATAAGCTAAAAATTTAATTACATAATAAATACCGTGAGTCAAACTACATATACTGATTTATTCTGAAAATTACATTTGCAGAATGAATACTTTTTACTCTTTTTAAGGGTCTACGGGCACTCTCTTCAAAAGTTGCCCTATAGTCTTATAGTCGTAGAATATCTATCGCAGGCACTAAAATGTTTGCCTCGTAACTTATGCTGGGAAAAATGAAATGTGTATTGACTCACCGTGTAATTAATATGTAAGTAGAGGAAAGGGTTAGGGTTTAGAAAAGAAATACACAGCAAGAAGATCACATTATACGGGGAAATTTTAATTTCTGAATGCCTTACAAGGGCAACGCCCTTCTCTAAATTAAATAATCCGATGTGGAAATGGATCAGCCTTCAATATAGTGTCATTTTCCTTTATGTTATCATGAAAAATGCGTCTACCGGTTTAGGACGACTAATTCTTGTAACTTGGGGTGGAAAGTGCTTTCTTTAGGAGGAATAATTCGTACGACGAGTCGCCTAACGACTCTTATAGTTTTCCAAAGGGATAACTAAATTAAATTTTCATAAATCTCATAAAGTTCATAAATTTTATAAGTAAAAATGGAAAAACTTTTTTTTCTTTTTCTATACTAAAATTATATGAAATTATATTTTGCAGTATAAGTTAGTTATCAGGTACGGTCAACAATTAGTTCGAATGCAAGCTTTACCCGCATCGTCAGCGCCAAAACAAGTTGGTCATCTATTTACAGAAAGTTGCATTCGAGAAACAACTTTCGCAATCTCACTTTATGACGAAGGACGATATTACAAATCATAATGATATTATAATGGTTTTATGAGTTAATATGTTTTTAAAATAAATAAAGGAAAGCGATATAGCAGGGAAAAATTTGAAATACACAGACGGAGAAACTTATAAATTGCACAAACGAGAGGTCATTTCAGTACGGCTCGTAAATCGAACACTAATTCGTTAAGCACTAATCTCTGAAGGAAAATATTACGTATTTAATTAAATTAAACACATCACTAATTATCAGTTAGTCAAACACCAATTACTGAATGAAATTATTACTTAATTAATTCAATTTTACCACTAAATCTAATCAATTAAATTAAGCTAATCTCACTTGTTTTTTAACGTAAGTATATTGGGAACGGGGGAAAGACATTAAAGGTTTAAATTTGGGAGATGGTTCTGGTCTTAATTATGGGAATAACCCACTTCCTCGTAGTCAACGTTAGGTACTGATTCTGGGGTCCAGTATGACCGGACAGCGCTCGGACTCACTGGCGCAAAACGAACGAAGTCGGTGAGGGGGGCTTCGAGGGGGCGTAGGTGATCGGTTATGGGAATTTCTTCCGGAGAGCCAGGGGACTGAATTTCTGACCTGGCAGTCGGCACCGGCGGAGGATTTCGGCGACAGCACCGTCTCTTCCAGATCGCAATTCCGATGACTGCATAATTCCCAACGCGAGACACAGGGTGAGGGTGGCGTAGGATACGGTGGAGGACATTTCTTCTTCCGATTTCTTTAGGGCGACCCTGCGCAGGTACCGGGTTACATCCTGAAGGTCTGTTCCCTAGACAGGAAGCGTTGAAGTGGTGAAGGGCCTCCTTCATAAATGAGGAGTTCACGATATACGTGATCGTGAAATCACCAGGGGTTCAGGATCAGCAGTTTCGGTAGTTGGGCTTCAGACTGAGACGTGCGCTGAAAGTGCGTGGGGCTTTGCAGAATTAGGGAGCCCATTGGTTGGAAAGGGACTCCGTGATTTGAGAAGGTTTGCGCCCCAACGTGTATGGCGCATGAGGTTAAGGGACGGGGATCATGATTAATTTCAGGGAAAATTCTGTCAGGAACTTTCTAAGTCAGGAACTTTAATTGAGCAAAATAAATGAATATTTATTATAAGCAATGATAAATAAAGGGAAATCCTTTTCTCGTAATCTTAATGAATTCTTTTTTATAAATTTTCCACTCGATTCCCTTAAGCTCAAGGAATTTAAAGAGAGCTGATTCGGACGCGTGAAACATGCTATCTAGGCATTCACGCCAAACCTCTAATCATGAATATTTTCCCATTAAACTTCTGAGTCAGAACGCCATGATATTAGAACGTGAAATATAATAATAAAACATTTTATAAACGATATGCAGTAAATAACCTGAAAAATGTATGCTATATGAAAAAGAAAATATGAAATACGTATAGTTATATGAACATTGTTAACTCCAAAACCGGAATCATGCATTTCAGTCAACTCTCGAGGGGGGATTAATTTGATTATATATTAAATGGTAAAAGATTTGTTAAAAGGAAAGAACATCTTTCTTTTTATTGTCTCGGGGGAAGAGTTAACCCATTTGTTACCTTTGGTTAATTCATGTCGTGTCTCGTTCCTACTCGTTCGATCGCCTTCTAAACGTTAGCCGATAAGTTCATCTTCTAGACCAGCAATCAGGACCTTTAAATGAGTTTTGGCGGTCTGCCTGCGTGCGACCGCAGACTATCCGTTTCCTCGTACCGACTGCGAAAGCGGTGCGGTTCATTGGTTATCTCTTTTTTCCTTTTGTTTCGTCAATATAATTGCGTTTATTTTCTTCTGGCGTACGTAATTCATCTCGTTTGTTTCTTCTTCGGTTGCAATTTCAGTCTCGTTTAATTTTCTCTTCTTTTGTTCAATATAGTCCTTAAGAGGGTTTTTTAATCTCCTCCTTTCTTCTGGTCATTTAGGATTTTTTTAAAATTCTTGTACTGTCACCCCTTCTTTCCGGCTCTGCAGACTCAGGGGGTAACGAGGGGTCACTCATCATTTCTCCCCGCCATCAATTTCCTCTGAAATTTCGTCTTCGAATAATGTACGCTCCCGGCTTATAAGTCGATTAACTTCTCTTTCACTTACTTCTTGCTCCCTTCCTCGCTGTTGGAGGAGCATTCGTTCGGTGCGCGCTACAAGATCTCTTCTCTTCACACTCGCAGTATCGTAAATTCTCTCCAGCCAGCTTTATTCCTGCTTTCTTAACTTTAGCTCTATCATAAGCACCGATTCATTTTGCACGATGACGGATACATTCTCTCCTTCGTTCACGCAAACCAATTGCGGTTCTATACATTTTTTCTCAGCGCTTATTTTCATTTATATCTGTCCCTTGGTGGTTAGGACTTCGTCATTCACAGTTTTACAACTATGATGACTCGTAATTTTCGACTTGGGGTCGAAATCCAACAGTGTCGATTGACCCTTCCCTTGCTAGACCGACATCGGCCCCTTCGTTCAAAAGTTCAAGGACAACATGGGACCGTTTACATTCATTATTTTTTGCTCTGCATTCTCCCTCACGCAACTTTCGTTTATTTTTACCCTGATCGATTCCCAGGGGCATTCATTCGAGGGAGCTACTTCATTTATGTCTCTTTCACTGAACATAGTTATTTCCCGTATAGCCAATCCATCCGCGTCCATTATTACGATATTTTCCTCACTCGTTTTTAATTCATTTTCGCAATTTACATTTTTGTTCGCCGGATTCAAACTACTTCCGTTCCCACAATACAAACACGAGTCATTCTTCGTCACGTTATGTCTCATATTCACGTCACATGAACACATAATATATACTCCATTTACCCATTGTGCTTCCGTTGGGGGATCAATTTCCCTTTGGTCTATCGTGTTCTCATCTATCATACTGTCATCTAACTCGCTCTCAGGTTTTAATCCATGCATTCTTTCTATTTCTCTCTCGTTTAATTCGTACATTGCATACATTTTTCTTGTACATTCCGCCATCATTCTCACCGCATCTGTGTTCTTCGACTGAGGCTTTACCTCAAAGTCAAGGTCACTTTCTGTTCTTTCCTCGCACTCGTTATTAGGTCTGCATGAGGCAGACTCCACTCTCAAGGTCAGATCACTCTGCAGACACGCTCCGTTCTCTCGCACCGTATATATACTTTCAATGTCACTCGTTTCATGGGCATTTAAACACTTCTCTTTCGTATTATTATTTAAGCTGCGTCTTTCATTTCTTTCACTCATTTCATTCATCTCTTTCGCTTCCTCATTCTTGCATGTTGTCCCCTCTTTCTCATTCCATTCGTTTACTTTCACTTTCTCACTTTTATCTCTTCTGTCCCGGTCCCTGCCTCCGTCTTCTTTTCTCCTTACCAATATCGGCTTCAATTCAAGTTCTTTTGTTTTTGTGTTACTCTTCTCCTTACCAATATCGGCTTCAATTCAAGTTCATTTGTCTTGTGTTTTACCTCTTTCTCCTCCTTAAATGACACTCGACGGGGAGAAAGGTCCCTTTTGGTTGAGGGGTAATTTCTTCGGGGCCACGGAGAATTATCTCGCCCTTTTTCCCATTCTTTTTCTGGGTGTCTTCCGCGGTTAGGTTCTCTTTCCTTATCTTATCTCCAATATGGTGACGGACTTCGGTCCGTTCTTCTGTCGGGATACCTGCCTCCATTCCTGTCGGGGGAGGGGTAACCTCCGTTTCTCCTGTCGTAAGGGGAGTAGTTTCTGTCGTAAGGGGAATAGTCCCTTCTTCTTCGTTGTTCATAGGGCGACGGAGAGCGGTACCGATTCTCGTACCTGTTGTCGTATCTGGGTTACCCTCATACCTGTTGTCGTATCTGGGGTTACCCTCATACCTGTTATCGTATCTGGGGTTACCCTCATGCCTGTTGTCGTATCTGGGGTTACCCTCATACCTGTTATCGTATCTGGGGTTACCATAGTTATCTCAGTTTCTCTCATACGGCGAGAAGTCCCGTCTTCTCGAATATTCGGAAGGGGAGGAGTACCTCCTTCCTCTTCTTTCGTGGTCTTCATACCGTCGGCCTCCTCCTGGGGTCTATTCCCTCCGATAATTTCTTTCATTCTCTCGCCTATAGCTCTCATCCCTTTTACGCACCCTTTCACTCTCCTTCAGTGTCTTCACTGCTTCAATCAGGGGGCACTGACGAGCTTGGTGTCCCTTCTCCTCACATAGAAGACATCGAACGTGATTATACCCGGCATTTTTTGGATGGAATTTGGGTGCATTACTAGTGTTATACGGGACAGTATTAACGTGCGAATCGGGGAGGCCTACATTTGGGAAATACAAGTGAGGATACATTGGATAGAGAGGGGAAACATAGGGATGGGGGAAGTGGGTAGGGAGTGGTTGCTGATACATGTTGGGACTGATTTCTTCTTGCCCAAGAGGAATGTTCTCGAATGAGATCGGCCAAAACTCGACCAAATTTGAATCTCTAAAATTTGTTACAAATGGGTTCGGATCCGAATTAGTCTCAAACTCGAGTCTAGGGGAACCGATTGGAAGGAAAGGTACTCTATTTATATCAAAATTTTGGGGGAAAGAAATGAACGTTTCATGGGGTTAATTTAGGGGAACTGCCCGCTATAGGGAGGCTCTCCACTCGTCCTCTAAAACCTCTCGCAACACAAGATGGGTCGCTTACCTCTCTTTCCGCGTTGGTGGGAAAGTTTACTCCTCCTGCCGCTTGGTGTCCAGTAGAAAGTTGCGATGTCGACTCGGCCTGAGCAGCAGCAGCCCACGCAGCGGTTCTCGATCGGGTTACCCTCACGTTGTCGTTCGTCGCCGTCTGTTGCGAGCTGGTAGCCCTCATATACACACTTGGAGAGCACTTTTTTTCACTTAGTTTTTTAGGTGGGGGTTATCAGAAAGGGAAGATCCCATTTCTGACACCAGTTTGTAATAAAAAATCCGATCCCACTTCTGACACCAGTTTGTAATAAAAAGTTGTCCGTTGTCAAGGAGACGGACCCTTATTACAAATTGTTTTTTCTCGAAGGTCACTGCTAAGGCTCGATGAGTAAATTGAAGTTATAATAAATCTTTCTTTAAGTTAGTGACCCTCTGCGTGAATTCTTTATTCTCCGCTTGCTTCTGTACCCCCGATTTTAGTTTGTATTTGATAATGAAATAGTTTGTTTGAATAGCTTTTAATCAATAAATTGAAGTCACATTTGGCTACAAGTTCAATCTCAAATTCGGAATATAATACGGTCAAGTTCAGGTTTTTTCTTCAACTAGTCTTAACATTAATTAAATAATTTAAGATCTATCGTTGCCCGTCCACTACATCCCTCGCAGTAGTTTAGGTTAACGGCTCTCAATATTCTCTCATAAACTCAAAATTCTCTCGTAACTCTATGTCTCAAACTCAAATCTACACAATAACTCTCAATTTTAGTCTTTAACGAGCAAACCCTCTCAAAGGCCTACTCGGAGAATTACCAGATCGCCACCCGGCCTATCACTCATTCCCAACGAAGCACAAGATATCTTCTAACGGGTTTTTCCCCCGCATCTGTTTTCGTACTCCATCCCTCCTACGTCAGAGTCCAAGACGCGCCGAGGCGAGCCCAATCAACGGAGACTAATTTGTGGGGAAGAGCGCAACTTAGGGGTTTGCGTCCCGTTAATGCGCTGTTCAAGCACTTAAGAACAAAGAAAAAAAAGGGGAGGAAGCGTCGCACGAGTCGATGAGAACACTCGAGGTTTATCTCAAGGGCTGTTTTAAATATTGAAGATAAAACATGGGGTATTATGGGGAATCAAGTGGCTTGTGTATAATATATATATATATATATATATATATATATATATATATATATATGAGGCAGAGAGGTGTCCCACTTTTGGCTCCTGAAAATATGGTCACTTTACATATGGTTAAACAATGCACTGGAATTATTTGCTGTTCTACACGCATATTTATGCTGTTTTACTCTAATATCTAACGTTTTACCGTTTGGCCTATATATACTGAGTTACATTGTGTACATCCGATCGAATACACACAACCAACCACATTATCCGGTCTATTCTTTATTAGGCGTGATTTAACAGTATTATTATACTTAAAGACTACATTGATGCCAATTGATTTAAGTAAAGTCGGAAGATACTGAAAATTAACATGGTAAGGTAGGCTAAGGATATTTTTTCGCTCAAATTCCTTTACAGTTACATTATTATAATACGTATTCTTGGCTTTCCTAAGGCAGTTATCTAAAAATGAAATAGGATAACATAATTTAGTACCAATATTCATGATATTGCATAACTCGGAATCTAAAAATTCAGGACTGACAACTCTCAATGCTTTAAGAAACATAGCAGAGAAAATAGAGGTTTAATCGAGGGATGATGGTCAGAATAAAAGTGCACATAAGAGTTATTATTAGTAGGCTTACGATAAACTTCAAATTTGAACTGATAAGAGCATCTCCAAATTTTTAGATCCAGAAAAGATAATCTTCCATCATTTTCTTTTTCAACTGTGAACTTAATAGATGGGACAATAACAGTGGGGAATGTATAAAATTGACAATATCTTGTTAAAATTCCTTTTGCCTCTCATTAACTCTTGTTAAGTATATATGTGCTAATTGTTTTGGTTTCCGCCACGTTGTATATATTTATGGGCATCTTGCCTTTTCTCTTCATTCCCTGACGAGGTGTAGCTCTGAATACACGAAAGGCATTGGAATCGTTTTTCTTTTTCCTTGTGGGTTTGCATCATTTATTCATTTCACGTGTTTAATTGTGGAATTCATCCCATATATATATATATATATATATATATATATATGGGCTACGTCGTGGCCGATGTCGTAACACCGCTTCCCGGATATCAGCGAAGTTAAGCGACATTGGGTCTGCGTAGTAGTTGGATGGGAGACCATCCTCCGCGCCCAGATTATGTAGTGACCCGTGGTTCGGATCCCACGTAAAGCTGTAGCTCCCCTCCGTCATATGACCTTAGATGTTGCGAAGGAGGTTAAACAACCCCAATTAAAAAAAAAAATATATATATATATATATATATAACATGGTATAAGATGAAAACCTGAAATATATTTATTTTTTCTGCGGGATTTGCTCCATGTTTCATCAATAAACATTTGTATTTATCAACATGTCTTATGTTATAAAAAAGGCAGTTATAAACACATATGAGCGTGTTCAACAGTTAACTGATGTTAACATGTATTACCCATGATTCGACACAGAAAATGCTGTTTTCAAACAAAAATAAACCTTTTGTAAAAAAACTTTTGTTTTATTTTGTTACATGTTTTTAATTATTTTGTTTCGTGTCACAGAATGAGTTTATTGTCAATTTGTCAGTAATTTGCTGTAGTAAACTCATACATTGGTCATCATAAATATTGGTAGACAGAAATATTTCAGTTATATTCGTCCTTATCTTTTGTACCATGCATAGAATAGTTATGAAAAGTTTACCGTTCGTTTGGAAAAAATAAAAAAATTAAAAAATTAAATGAAAAAGAAAAAAATAGTCTCTCAAACATTTAATGTAAAACATCAAAGAATTTGAGAAAAATGAAAAGAAAGCTAAAATGCAAAAATTTTCGTAACTTTAATATTCTGTGTATCCAACTTTTGCTTGAATGACTTAGTGATTCGTTTTGGGTATTTTTGTACAAGGTTTCGACATCTCTCAGTAAAAATTTTAAACCATTCTTCTACAGAAAATTGTTGCAATTCATTCAGATTAGAAGGGTTTCTCTTGCGGACAGCTTTTTTCAAATCAAACAATAAATTCTCGATTAATTTGAGATCTGGGCTTTGACTGGGCCACTCGAAAAGTTTGAAATTCTTTTGTTGAAGTCATTTCGTGGTGCTCTTACTTTTATGTTTTTGGATCATTATCTTGTTGGAGTGCCCAATTGTGACCCATTTCCAACTCCCGAACTGAAGGCAATACATTTTCTTCCAAAATTTCATATTTCTTCGAAATCAAGATTCCATTAATGACAAGTTTTCCTGTACCAGAAGCACTAAAGCATCCCCAAATAAGCAAACCACCACCACCACCATGATTAACCGTAGAAAGGATGTTATTTTCCTCGAATGTAGTATTTGGTTTTCACTCGTTGTTCACGGATAATTCAATTTTGATCTCGTCTGTCCAGAGAACTTTTCTTCTAGAATGCAAATCCATCATTTTGATGATGTTTGACGTACTTTAAATGAGGTTCTCTGTGCGCTTTTCGTAGCAGAAGTTTTCGTGCAGTTCTTCCATGCAGACCATTCTTTCTCAATGTACAACATACAGTACAGAGAGGGGCATCGATTTTGGATAGTCTTAATGTTTGGTAAATATCACCTGCAGTCACTCTTGGATTCACAACAGTCATTCTTTCAACCCGTCTGGCTGTACGTTCTGAAATCTTGCAAGGTCGTTCACACCTTGGTAGAGTTTTGATTGTTCCAAAGCCTTTCCATTTCTTTATAACTGTAGCGACCGTCGTAAATGGATTTCGAAGTTCTTCTCCTATCTTCATATAACTGTTTCTAGACTCGTGTGCAACATTAACAAATCTCTTAAGATCAGTAGACAGTTCTTTACCACGATTACCCATTGCTTACTAATGGCTTTTGCAGTCATCTATCTTCAAAGAGGATTCACAGAGAAAATTCTACAATTCAGAATTACCAACAGTCTCTAATCACCAAACAGCCAACTACTGATAAACATTTTAAATTCTTTAAACCTACGGTGGAGAGAAAGTATTAAATAATTTTGTAAATAAATGTACGAAAACTTTTGCGCTTTCAGTTTTTTTATTTTTCTCAAATCTTTTGATGTTTTACATTATATGTTGAAGTTAAACTAATTTTTTTATTTGTTACATTTTTCCAGACGATGGTAAACTTTACATAACTATCCTATGCAAGGTACAAAAGATAAGGACGAATATAACTGAAATATTTCTCTGTACAAATACTTATGAGCACCACTGTATTTAGTTGATCTCCAGAGCATAATCTGCGTTTGTTTGTTTTAAACAACAATTTGTTTAAATTAAACGTTAGTTACGTTTTCCGAATTACCAAAATGTTTAACTTATGATATTTTCCAGATTTTCTGTTCGTAGAATTGCATTTAACTTAACTATTATGAACTCACTTAAGAACATTATATTCGCAGAAGTAAAACGGAGTCAGTCTGTTTTGTTTTGTTTTTTTAACTCCAAAAATACAGTGAAAAACTGTCAATTTTTTGTAATAATATGTTGTATATAGAATCGTATTTTTCATTTTTCGTTACTATTAAATATTTGAAAGTCTAAACAGTGTTATAATGCTACTCATTTAAAAAACTGTGTCGCCTAATAATCTATAAGTAGCTTCATTACAAGAGATTTGCAGCTTTTTCTCAAGAATTTTCTGTACGTTAGTGCAAATAAAGCTTTGAAGTTTCTTTCCTTCAAACTTAAGACTTAAATAGGCTTGAAACGTTTTGTATACAAGCATCATTAATATTGGATTATTTATTTAAGAATTTCAAAGAATAATAAGATATTAAATTAGACTACACCGGTGAACTAAATTGTGCCATTTTCTCATCCATTAGTTACGACGAATTTTGAACAAATTTGCGTAACAACAATGAAATAGGTAAGTCCAGTCAGCCCCGACACACACATTTTATCAAAATTAACTCACTTTATGCATTGTTTTAAAGTATATCTAGGTTCGGGTTCTTAAAGTTATAAAATTTTGAAGTTTTCGAACGACAGATGGATATCACGAAAATTTGAACGTAGGAAATCATCTTAGCTTTATTTAAATTTATACTTTTATCTTAATCCTAATAGTAGAAGAGTGTAATATTTAATCTTAGATGCGCCTCGGTGGTGTAATGGTCACTATCGCTGACTACGAATCCACCGGTCCCCGGTTCGAAACCCGGTAACGGCAGGCGGCGCGAGGCAAACCCAGATGTTCATTCTTCCACACAATAAAAAAAGGGGTTGGTAGATAAATGGGTACCCCAAGTAGCCTAATGGTTGAGACGCTGAGCTGCTGATCGGGAGGTCGTGAGATCGAGTCCCATCGAGGACTTTGTAATTTCTAAACGCCCGTGGTGGGGCGTGGTTCGGATTCCACGTTAAACTGTAGGTCAGAATGAGCAATTTGGGTTGCTATGGTACGTCAGTTAAGTCAAAGAACTAAAGTGTTAAAATTCTGTTGGGACGTCACTTCAAGTTATATAAATTATTTCTACAATCTTATAAAATTCCGGATACATCTGCGCAATCAAACTTTACATTTCAATAATTTTGTGTTGCATACAAAAATTCCATTAAAATAAACAACCACACTATTAGTAACGGAAACGCCTATTGAGGAAAATGCTTCCAAATGAAAATTTAACGTGTTTTGAATTTCTAATTTGAAACTGAGTCAGCTTTTCAAAATATAGAACTGAACATTTACAATTTCAAGAAAACCAAGCATATTATTCAATTCTGAAATTACTTCAAGCTTATTTTCGCCAAAAGAGAACATTTTTCGAGGAAAAAAATAGGTTAATCATTCGCTACAAGAAGAAATGTTTAATATTTCATTCTGGCAAACGCCACATACAATAATAATAATTTTTATTTAAGGTGAATAATAGCTATAATTATCTGAGCAAAAGCTCTAAACCAAAACATAAAGTACATAAACAAAACTATACTGTATATATAATATATAATAATAATAATAATAATAATAATAATAATAATAACAATAAAAATAAAATGTGTGTGTATAATGGCTGTCACTGGCTGTCACTGACTTTAAATAACGATAAAAATCTGTTTATTTATAATTTAGAAATAAACAGAACAATAAATAAGTAAATAATTTATATTCACACTAATTGATAATGATTCCACAGATTACACATGCACAATGTGCGATATTTACTTTTGTTATATATATAGCTTACTTTTGTTGTTTCTGAACAGCTGTTTACGGTCAACCTGAGTTGGACTCTTCTGCACCCTTCTCCTAATTTGGGATATTTGATGAAAGAGAATGTTGTTTTTTATTCTCATCCTGTCTTCATGCCCAGCTGTGCGCAGGGCTGGTCAGGGAATTTGCACAAGAACCTGTGCAGTTGATTCTTGAATGTACGAGTATTTAGGTTAGTGTTATTTCTGATGAGGTCATAGGCATAATTATTTACATATTTTAGGCTTAATTAAGTGTTTTGAACACCTGTTTTGCGATGCCCCGAATTCCCGCAGGGGGAAAGGGAGAGGGCCCGCATGGCCAAGCATCTCGCACGCTGTGCATGCCACACACGCCTCGAATACTTACAAGGGAGTGAGTAGTTCCAAGCCCGAGTATCTCCAACATCATTGCCAAAATCATTGTATATAAAACATTTTGTGAAGAGAACCTTCAACTGCAGTTGATTACATACTGCGTGATTCTCTATTTACTATTTGTACTTAGTGTTGTGTTAACTGCAATAAATAAAATAAACCACTGTTTAAAGAAACAGATTTTCGTAAGAAATATCTACCCCAAAGATGCTATGAATCTCTATGGTTTCAATTTGTAGCGATTTGAGCAAGGTCTTTGACTTCAAAGTCATAATAATAAATTATGTCATAATTTGTCAGATGGTTTTAAAGGTATTAATATAATTGCTATCATATAGGTTACTTATCCCTTATAATAGTCATTTCATTTAGTGAATGATGACATGTATTTCAAACTAAAAATTAAACATGATTTATCTTATGGTAACATCTTGGGTCCACTACTGTTTCTATAACATATCGATCGTCTCTGCTGACCACCTACATCAACGTACTTAAATTCTTATTACTTGCAGATAATACAAAACGCATCTTCCTCAAAGCAAAAGAAATAAAAAAATTGAAAATCCCACTAATGAATTTACTAAAGTTAGAATTGGTTACTTTGAAACAAACCTTTCCATTTTCACTGTCAGTAAAGAAAAAGAAATTATGACTCATTAGAAGGACAAAAAAGAATATCCGAATGAATTCCTCGTTCTATTGTGTTTGAAACGTGCAAAGTAGAAAAAGCAGTTTCATCACTAATTGCTCTCCCTTTAAATATACACAAAAACACGGAAAAACGAAAGATTTTATCATTAAATTTCTTTTATCTCATAAAAAGTTCAAGAAAGAAAGAAAAAGCAAAACGTTCTCAATAACTTTCTCCTTTTAAGAACTCAACCCGTAAAATATAGACCAAGAAGTTGGAGATGCTCAAGTGGAGATACTCAAGTGGGTATTTACTGTAGCTATAAATAGGATATATATATATATATACACGGTGAACCAAAAGTAGGTGGACAGTAGGTTGAATACGGTTTGTGTTATATTATATTATAACTATGGTGTTCATTATAACTATGGTGTTTGTGTTTTTTATATTAAATATTATAACTAAATTTATTTAAATTTTATTTTGTATTATAGGATACAAAAAAATTAAATATGTATTCTCAAAATAAACGTTATCATTTACTGTCCACCTACATTTGGTTCACCCTATATATATATATATATATATATATATATATATATATATATATATACACAGTATACATATATATATATATATATATATATATATATATATATATATATATAATATTATATATATATATATTATAATATATAAAAAAAATTTAATTAGGAATTTTAAAACGAACAAGAGAATTATATATATATACATACATACTCGTATATGCAAATTTATTGATGCTGTAGTTAAAGCGTAACAAACCAACGTTTCAGCGTTGTGACGATGACTGTTTCGAGGTTATTCTTGAATCAAAATACACTATTACACGCCTTAAGTTTTAATCTGAAGGTATTCTTACGCTTTAACTTTGTAATGCATAACAAAAATAAAATACTCTCAAATTAAGGTATAGTAACTAATCAGAATTACTTTAATATTTAAAGGGTGACAAAAACGCTGTGAAATTAAACTATTGTAAATATCATAATATAAAACACTCTTATTGCGCCTTAACTAAGGCATAAAAATGTTTATGGATATATATATATACAATACAAAAGGAATTTATATTAATTTTTTCGTATTACATATTATACTGAACAAATAGCATATTGCGCATTCCATACATAAAAGTTATGACGTACATCGAACTGTGTCAGCTATTGAAGAATTTTCAATTCTTCTACCTCTCGTACAGTAATGGATTTCCTCCATTTGCGAAAGTCAGGATTATTGCGCTTAAGCACGAGATATAGTTTTTACTCTGACCAACCAATATATCCTTGTTCGGGAATGGCTCTTTGGTTGCCATTTCAATTTTTATTTAAAATATTTATCTATTTTTCTTTCCATTACTCTTTGTCGATCTATGTCTATTTTGAATAAGAGGAGAAAGACAGAGTGAGAGAGAGAGAGAGAGAGAGAGGGGGGAGAGAGAGAGAGAGAGAGAGAGAGAGAGAGAGAGAGAGAGAGAGTTTAGAAAAGTTGTGCGAGGCAAGGAATGTAAAACTCTTGCTTTACAACACCATTAAAGCATTTCATGACTTGCATTGCATGTGAAAACATTGTAAAAACGCAGCTCATGAATTTAGATGAATCTTCATAACAATATGGCTTTTCAAACCTTAACATGAGGTTTCGCGGCAAATCATATCTTTTCACTGTTCATTTATTATTTAAATTCTGTATAAACTATCGGATTCTTCTTTTTCTCCTTACTTCGCCAGAAAAATGAGCTCATATTGTGCACACACACACACACACACACAACACACACACTGTGTGTGTGTGTGTGTGTGTATATATATATATATATATATATATATATACTGTGTGTATACATGTATGATACACACAGACCGTGCATGGAACAAGGAGCTCTTCTAGGAAAATTAAATCCACTACGGTCCGAATAAGTAATGGTAAATGACAAATACTATAGTTTTTTCTTTTTCATGATGCTAGCCCGACGTGGGCAACGGTCACTCGCAAAGAGGTCCCAAAAATATAGCTTCCCTCACTAGCTATCTGCAAAGCAGATAGGATCCAGCTTTGGGACAGGATCTAGGGTTTAAAGCAGCCTAGCTGGACCCTATCTGCTTTGCAGATAGCTGGTGAGGGAAGCTATATTTTTGGGACCTCTTTGCGAGTGACCCGTTGCCCACGTCGGGCTAGCATCATGAAAAAGAAAAACTATAGTATTTGTCATTTACCATTACTTATTCGGACTATAGTGGATTTAATTTTCCTAGAAGAGTTCCTTGTTCCATGCAAGGTCTGTGTGTATCATAAAGGCCCCGGGGAGCCATTCTGAGTTCATTCCCATATATATATATATATATATATATATATAAAAACACATGTGTATGTATATGAAAATTATTTCACGAAAGTAACACGTGAATAACATTTAGGATGAAAGTAACCACAAAGGAAAATTAAAATACGAAATAGAACTCGAGCGCTTTCGTCTAATGACATTCCTGCGGATGTCATTAGACGAAAGCGCTTGAACACTGTTTCTTGTTATAATTTTCCTTTGTGGTTATTTTCATTATATATATATATATATATATATATATATATATATATATACCACGCCTCGTTGGTGTAGTGGTTAGCGTTGCTGACTACCAATCCATCGGCCCCGGGATCGAGACCCGTTGACTGCAGCCGGCGCGCAGCAAAATCCAGCTGTTCATCCTTCCACACAATAAAGAAAGTGGGTGGTAGATAAATGGGTACCCTGGGTGGCCTAGTGGTTAAGATGCTGGGCTACTGGTGGGGCGTGGTTTGGATTCCACATTAAACTGTAGGTCTAAGGTAGAGTGAAAAGCTTGACCTTCGTCAGAATTAGTGATGTAGGTCACATCCGCATCCGCATCCGCGGAACATCCGCACATTTTCTCGCATCCGCATCCGCGTCCGCATCCGCACTTTGGACTGCGGATGTCGTGCGGATGTGGACCGTTGAGATAAAACGTCATTAATAAGCGGAAATTATCAAATTCTACTATATTAATAGAACTAGTTCATTGTGCGCAAAAGTGATGCAAGCGACAAGACGAGAGGCTGTTCTTGTATGAAGTTACTCTTGCAACCTACTTAGATCCACGTTACAAAGCTAAGTTATTTTCACCTAGTACATTAGAACGAGTTAAATCATCACTTGGCAAAGCAGTTGAAGAGCTTCAATCTTTTGAATCTGTCGCTTCGCCACCCACCAAAAGAATAAAAGTTTCAGTGACAGAACCAACACCTTCAACAAGCAAATCTATCACAGAATCTGTCTCTCAGTTTCTTGAGTCAAGCAGCAATGACGAGACCTACGCGATGTCAAAAGATGTACTAAAAATGATCGAGAGCTATCACCAAGAAAAACGCCTGGCTGCATGTGACAATCCTATTAGTTGGTGAAAAATACGCAGAATATCTATCCATACTTGAGTAAACTTGCAAGGAAACATTTAGCCTGTCCTCCAACAAACGTACCAAGCGAGAGATTATTTAGCAGTGCTGGATTAATATATGATGAAAAGAGAAACAGACTGGCAGCAGAAAAGGCAGAAAAATTAATGTTCCTTAAGCATAACCTTCCTATAATTAAGTTTGAACATTAAACGATGAACGTCTTAGTTTACTTTATTTTAATTACTCATTTATAAATATGCCTAATAAAACTTTAAACTTAATATAAATAGTTATCAAGCTAATTAAAGATCTCTTTCTATAAGGGTGGAGGTTGGGGAAAGAGGTCGGGGGTGCATTTGAGTTGGGTTCACGTCCCGCATCCTGGTAACACAATTATGGTTTCTAATTGTGGCTGAAACTCAACAAAATATAACGAATTTATTTGCAGACGAATTCACTAATTGATTTCTATATTAGTTAGATGCTTGATATTATTTTATATGTTCAGAGAAAAGTACAGCAATTATTGTACAATTAATCAATTATACTACTTTATAGCTACAGCTCTCTCTATATAATAACTTATTATATACGTTAAACACAACAAATCTCGAATATATCCAAAAAATAACGAAAATGTAGACATCCGCGGATGTTGAAATCAAACATCCTCATCCGCATCCGCATCCGCGGATGTGAAAAAAATGACATCCGCTACATCACTAGTCAGAATGAACAATTCGTGTGGAAGCTAACCAAAGGTTACCAAAGGTTATATATGTTATACTCTACTGATGCTTTGAATATAACAATATATACTCTCGATGATGATGATGACCTGAAGACGTCGTCTCTATGTCTGGTTTCTCCAGGCTCATAAAATTAGAGTGCGATATTTAAGGGATCGCCTGGGGCAAGAAAAACTCGTTGAAAATTTTTTTATCTTTACTTGAATTAAGAGTGCTGGGTGGGTGTGTCTGTGGGTGGGTAGGTGTAATGTTTGAACTCGTGTATAGATTACACGTTATCCCGCCAATAATTTCTTTTTAATAATTTGAATGTACCGTATATTTTTATAAATTCTTTCTTTCTGCATTCCTCTCTCTCTCTCTCTCTCTCTCTCTCTCTCTCTCTCTCTCTCTGTATATATATATATATATATATATATACATTTAACTGCAATGACCGCGCAGTATATTAACGTATAGAAACGACGTAATATAGAGGAGTGTTCTGCACACGAGGAAGAGAAATAACAAACAAATGAAAAATAAGGCACCCACCCGGGCGGGTGCCTTATTTTTCATTTGTTTGTTATTTCTCTAAATATATATATATATATATATATATATATATATATATATATATCACGCGTACCACCTTCAAATGGGCGCCTGGCGTGTTAGATGATCACATTTGGACTCTGAAGCGGTTGGTTTTCCAAAAATTATGGGTCTAAGCCAAGATTCATCCGAGAAAAGGAAGTCAGTACTTGTAAGGTGATTCAAATTAATAAAAAAAAAGAATAATAATAAATAAGAAGGGAACTCAGAATAATAATACTTGGTTCAAGTCTTATTACTTCATTCTAGATTTCATGACCAAGAAAACAATTACAGTCGAGACTCGACGTTACAAGTATCAGATAGTTTGAAATTACGAGTTTTATTAAATAAAATTATAGAAACTTCCTCACCTAAGGAATGTCTAGAGCAGGCATGAATTAATTTTCTTCACAATTAAATAAATAAGCTTGGATAGGGAATGGTTTAAAGATTAAACCCCCCAACCTCCAAAATGAGAAATTTTGCAACCTAAAGTGATTTTGATTAGGAACAATTAAACTGCCGAATATACAATTTTGAATGGCGACTTCAAGTCGGGAAACACTTTATTTTAAGTACATTCTAAATTTCAATACATTGTAACTTTAGTACTCTTCATAATGAATGCAAATTACAATTATAGTCTTTCACGCTGAATTTAAAACTATCATTACTAATAAGAAACCGAATAACAATTATTTCATAACATAATGATGTTGAATAATAATAATAATAATATAATAATTAATTATTATTATTATTATTATTATTATTATTATTACCTAATTGGCTAATGACGTAGAATGAAGAATGAAATGATAGAATGCAAACGAATGTAGATGTAAAATATTATTTCTAATTAGGTTACATGAACATTTATGGTAACACTCCAAGTAATAAGTAAGAATAACAAGTAACATTAATAGCGTTATACAATACTGCAAACGAATCAGAATGACACGATGGTAACTCAAGGGCACATAAAACAGACGAATATCAAGAACAGTATTTCGTCACGCAACATGTGACGGTAATGTGATGTCACAATGTGGTGTAACATTCATTCATCATTCATTAACAATGAAATGTAATAGACTTAAACGATGGGAGACTGTTGGAAGATATTTTTAATGAAATAATGAGTCATGTGGTGATATACATGATTGCGTGTATTGAGAAATAAAAAGGAAACAATACAGCAGACATTATCACAAATGAAAAAGAAAGAGCAACGCTATTGAAGATTATACACATGTACGAAATTACATATATGCAAAATTATATAAATAATAATAATGAACAGACACACATGTATGAATGTGTGCTTACATGTATAGGTGTAGTATGATAAGGAGATGGGGTTATGGTCAACATTTGGACATGCAGGTGAATACTATATAGTTTATATGGGAGAATCTACCATACTTGAACACTAAATATCGAATATTTAGTATATAATTAATGAAGTATGAAATGATATAATTGGATTGGAAGTATGTAATAAGAGTAAATAAAAAAAATAATTGGAGCTATTGAAGAATAGGGACCCCAGCCTTCTTTAGTTAGCTTTATAAGGCTAACTAACGAAAATATCATGACCTAACCTAACCAATCGTCAAGGGCGTACAATTAACCTAACGATTGGTTAGGTTAGGTCGTGATATTTTCGTTAGTTAGCCTTATAAGCCTAACTAAAGAAGGCTGGGGTCCCTATTCTTCAATAGCTCCAAATAATTTTCAATACGTTCAAAGACCAAATACGAATTAATTTTTATAACGCAATTATGAAGTATTGTACAGTGTGGGACGACAGAACGGATATTTCAGGGAGGTTAGGTTAAGATTAATTTAAGTTGAACTTAAAATTAATTTATTTAAGACTAATTAACTTTAATTTACGTTAACAACTAGGTTAAGGCCAACAAATAATAACTAGAAATGATAATTTAACCCTTTATGGTACCATGTTGCATCTATTTAACATTTCAAATACACGCATTTAGACTTAACCCTACAAAAAAGTTGTGCGATAGAGGGTTAAGTTTGAAATGTGATTAGAACTTGGATTATGTTTTCAACCAATTATAAATTTCTGATTGGTGGATGTTTACTAAGTAGTTTTCCAGGGATTTAGACGATAATTTAGACGATTTAGGTATGATTGAATGGTTGAATTTAAGACACTGACGCAGTAGACGAATAATATAATTTAAGAGACATGCATGTAAAGAAGTGAATGAATTTAGTAATATATTATATATATATATATATATATATATATATAGGGTGAGTCAAAAGTCTCCATACATAGGCAAAATGGTCATGATAAATAAATGATTATTTATTTTATATTTTTTTGCAGGTGATGTGCTGAGATGCCTTTGTCCCAAGAAGAGCGTATAGAGATCATTCTTCTGGCAGGATAAGGAAGCTGTCGCAAGGTTGCCGAGGATTTTAACAGGAGACACGCCTCCGGCACGCACATCACACACGACACCGTTGCTAACTCATTGAGAAGTTCAAGAAGACTGGAAGTGTTGCAGACCAACCGAGAAGTGGCCGTCCACGAACAGCCATCGATGAAGGCACAGCGACCATGGTGCTGGCAGCGTTCGCAAAGAGTCCCCAAAAAAGCACTCGACGAATGTCTGCAGAATGCGGTGTCAGCCAAAGGAGTATCGTCCGCATTATGAAAGAACACAGATGGCATCGATACAAAATGCAAATGTTGCAGTATCTTAGCGAAGACGACCCGGACAGGCGGCTGGAATTCTGTGAATGGGCAAGAACAAAAGTGGACGAAGACACGGAGTTCTCGGCTGGCATCCTGTTTTCAGATGAAGCCAACTTTTATGTTCATGGAGAGGTTAATCGTCAAAACGTACGTTATTGGAGTGATGACAACCCGCACTGGATGAGTCCCTCAAAGACGCAAGGCGCTGGAAAAGTGATGGTGTGTGCGGGATATAGGGCAACACAATTGTTGGCTCTTTTTTCATTGACACCAATCTGAATGCCGAAATGTATCAAAACATGCTGCAAGACACAGTCATGCCGTCCCTGCTGAACGAGGACGGGGGATTTCCAGCGTACTTTCAGCAAGACGGGGCGCCACCCCATTACGGTATCTGCGTGCGCCAGTGGCTGGATCAGCAGTTTCTAGGTCACTGGATTGGCCGCCGTGGTCCCGTGGAGTGGCCTCCGAGGTCCCCAGACCTCACCCCCCTTGATTTTAACTTGTGGGGACACTTGTAGGCCATGGTGTACCAGGTGAAACTACAAAACACGGACCACCTAAAGGAACGCATTCGTGATGCGTGTGCACCCATAACACAAGACGTGTTAACGCGCGTTTGCCATGACTGGGAGGAACGCATCCGTATGTGCATTCAGTGTAATGGTGCCCACATCGAGCATATTTTGTGACTTACAAGTGATTGCTTAATAAAGTGACCATTTTGCCTATGTATGAAGACTTTTGACTCTCTCTCTCTCTCTCTCTCTCCTCTCTCTCTCTCTCTCTCTCTCTCTATCTCTCTCTCTCTCTCGTCGAATATATATATATATATATATATATATATACTTAGTGAATAACATGCAAATGGGGATTAAAATGTGATGAATGAAATGTACGAAGTACAAACAAGGAATTTTGATCATGCCTACCAAAATTACAATTATGATTGTGCAGTATATCCTAAAATATGAGAATGGAAGTTAATGTTGAAAAAGAGACAAATGGAATGATTGTAACACAATTTTAAAGTAGTATTAATCTTCGCACTTCCACAAGAATTGAGAAGCAAGGAGGATTTGCTCTTAAGCGAACGTAATGTGCACAAATATGGAAAGAATAAACTTGAGGATGATCCCAAATGTTTTATTGCCATGGTTGTTTATATTTATATATATATATATATATGTATAGGATCTTCCGATTGCAACCGGCAATCGGAAGATCCTGGGTTCGATTCCGGCGGTTACCTCATTTTTCATTTGTTCGTTATTTCTCTTCCTCGTGTGCAGAACACTCCTCTATACTTAGTCGTTTCTATACATTAATATACTGCGTGGTCATTGCAGTTAAATGTGTATATATATATATATATATATATATATATATATAGTGGCCTACGGATCACCGATTTGATGTGGCTAAGAAAGTAGACGTACTATAATTAATTTATGAAGATATTAAACTTAAAGAAATAATTGTGGGGTCACCAATTTGGACCTACCCCAAATAAACAATATTTAATAATGGGAGAGAAATTACCTTGTTGTTTTGTGTTTAATTAGCATTTATATAGCATTTATATTATGCTAAAGATGACTGAATATTAGCAATAAGAAATGGTTATACAGTCTAATTGTTAAGTAAGTACAATGATCATAAACACTAATTTAGGTAGGCTACCAGATAATGGAAATAATACCAGTACGGCTGTACAATAAATGGATTAGGTAGTTAAGAATGAAATGCATAAAAGAGCACATAAACAATAGATGCACGATAAGTAAATTATACGAATGATCACAATAACAGGGTGATACAACTACGGTATTGGTACAACCTTGAATAGGCCTACTGCGGTCTTAATGAGAGAGTTAGTTTTACGGTTGCTTGCGTACACTTTTTTTGGGTATAGCCTAAACGTGAAGCACGATTACACTGTGTAGGCTTCGCGGAATTGCTTAACACGAGGGCAAAGGTGGCTTACCGAAATGATGAAATACTCTAGAGATTGAAGACCTACTTGAAGGTTCACCGTATTGCGTTGGGCCGCAGATGACCTTAAAGACTGTAGACCTAGGTAAAGGTTTGAGTGTATTGCGTTTCGCCCTTGATGACCTTGGAGACTGTAGAGGGCCTGTTAAAATATTTGTTTGAACGGGCGCCGATCGAATTATGGTGAAGGATGCGTGAAGAGCGAAATGGGTTTGTGGCTTGTAGTTTAATAGGAGGTTTACGGACCTGGGCCTGGAAGGGTGCTTCTGTAGTCAGACTGGCCTTGCCGGCGAGAGGATGAGTGTTAACAGCCGGTGGAGATTTGTTGAAGAGGGGCCAGCGGAAAGCCTACAGCAGCGATGTTCTTTCTTGCAGGATGGAATTGTAAAGTCACCTCAAGTGTTGCTTCGTTCTTGTATAGTTGAAGTGTGACTTGGGACTGAGGCCAGCTGAGGTCGTGATGGCACTACGTGGAGAGAGTAGATTCACGAGGAGACAGTAACGATCGGAGTGAGAGCGAATTCCAGTGAACTCTGACTTATATAGGCTCGTAAGACACTAACTTTTCGCGTGCCTTTTTGGGAAGACACAAGCGTCCTTTTGTTTCTGTTTCCTTGAACATCACGTGTGTTTTTCGCTTCCTGATGATTCTAAGATGTCTGCGAACGGCGAGGAAAAAGGAATTTCTTTGTCTATTTCTTTGTCTGCCCTCACATATATATTTTTTTATGCAGTTAGGAGGGAGCAAGGACAAATGCCCGCAAAAGCGCCCCTCCCAGAGAAGAAGAAGAAGGCCAAAATCAAGGTCCGGGTTTCGAGATGCCTAGACACTCTGCGTCTCAAAGATGGGAGGTCATAGACAGGACGAAAGATGGATTGAGGAAGATTGTTCCAGAGTTCACCGTTGAGTAGATGAAAGACTGAAAATACCGATTAACCCTTGCATTAGAAAAGGACAGAAAAGGAATGAGAAAGTGTAGAAAGTCTGGTACTGCGTGCTCTCCTTAAAGGAGGAGGCATGCAGTTAGAGAATTCAGAAGAGCAATGTCCATTATGATAGCGATATTAAAGAGAAAGTGAGGCAACATTGGGGGCGAAGAAGAGAGATTGAAGACAATCAGTAAGGCGGGGAATTGATGAAACGAAAATCCTTTGATTCCACCCGGTCAAGTACGGATGTGTTGGTTGATCTAGGACTGCACTAGATAAGGACGTGGAGCGATAAAGTTCTCGGTGCAGTAGAAGGGCCGTTTTCTATATTCGACTAGGTAAGGACGCGGAGCGGAAAACATCAATTACAATAAACCAGTCAAAGAGATGTTAGTCACGAATCACTATATAGCTTTTTCTGGTTTTTTTTCGGGGGCAACATCAATATTACAATAAACCATTTTATTTAAACATTATTTACAATAAACCAATTAATTAAAACATCAGTTATAATAGTCCAGTTAAAGAGATATTTGTCGCTTTGCAGCTTTTCCTGTTTTTTTGCAGGAGCAACATCAATTACAATAAACTATTTTATTTAAACATTATTTACTGTAAACCAGTTAATTAAAACATTCAATTACAATAAACCAGTTAAAGAGATATTAGTCACTTTGCAGCTTTTTCTGTTTCTTTGCAGCTGTGGACTGTTTGGGGTCTGCCGATGTTTCTTTTTTTTTTAGCTGCATAGATTTTGTCACTGAGTTCTGAAATGAAGTTCTTGGATCCGATGTTAAACATTGTGAAGGCTACTCTGGATATGCAGTTTTCAAACGTGTGACCCTTTTGACATTTTACAATCAATAGAGGAGCCATGTTCTCATTATCTGCTAGTTTTTGCTTGAACACCTCCATGTTTTCAGTTTCAGACAGTACTTTGAAAACGGTTTTCCGGTGGTTGAGATGGAGATGTATAACAGCTGATCTTCTTTCTTTATTTTGAGTATGCCTGCTGGTAGCATCGTTTCGTCCAGTTTTGTCTCTAGCTCTTCCAGAGAGGTGAATTGGTCTCTTTCTTTATCTGCCTCCATTTCGGCTTCATGATAGGCCTTCTGCTTCTGCTGTCGAACCTCACCTGATGCTGAACTGGTTGGGCGAGGTGGTGGTGGCTCCTTTGTAAGATGTGCTGGCAGATTTGGTCAGATGCTTGGAACAGCATCAAGTTTGAATTTTTTCCTTTGTCGCAACTTTCCTTCATTGGCTGTTTACCGATGTTTGTCATGATGTTCAATTTCGAAGTCTGATGCCTGAAAGTGCTTCTCGCAGAGGTACATGTATTTTTGGTGTTGTGGCTCCCAGTTGTCACAGGGGATTTTTTTTACCCATATCTTTCTTTTGTCTTCATCTGATGGGAATTTGAACATTGATGGAGCTGGCACATTTTGATTTCGTGTTTTAATCTCAGAACGATAGCCTGTTTTACAGCCAGATGTACAGCAGGTTTGCGGCATCTTGCAGTTTCTGGCCTGAAATAAAAAAATAGTTGATTGTAAGTATGTAGGCTGTGAAGTTTATAAAACACAATATTTAATTAAAACAGTAAGTAAATAGTAAGAGTAAATAAAGGAGTAAATAGAAATAAATACATAAACGATAAATAAAATTAATATAAAACACACCAAACAAATATACTGTATAAGGAAAATCACAAATTCGGCACATAAAAATAAGTAGTATCTGCAGAAATGAACTCTTCACGGTGAAGAACCAAATCAGCTACTGTCACTAGTCCTGAGGTGACCTTGAATATATATACGGAAGCGGCAGCGATACGCGATCAGGTAGCAGACGTGTTTGGTACTGACTGAGACTGGGCACAGACCGACGGCCCTTCAACTGCACCGCGCGACAGTCGTTTTCTCTGCGCTCTGCGTCCTTATCTCGTGTAGTCCTAGGTTGAACCACCCGACACACGAGAAGCATAGTCCATACAGGGGCGAACAAGACCCCTATACAGAGACAGCAACTGAGTGGGGTGAAGAAACCACGGAGGCGGTACAGCACACCTAACCTCTTAGAAGCTCTTTTAGAAAGGGAGTATATGTGATCTTTACAGGAAAGCTCACGAGAAAAGGAATCGCCAAGAATGTTAAAAGAAGGAGGATTGAGTTGTTTGTTGAAGGTAAGGGGATAGTCGTGTGGAAATTGTGACGAGTGGACAGATGGAGGAACTGAGTTTTTGAGGCATTGAAAGCTACAAGGTTTTCTCTGCCTCAATCAGATATAGAACGCTTTGGGAAGCGAGTGGAGAAGTGAAGAGTGAAATCATCGGCATATGAGTGAATAGGACAAGAAGTACGAATTAAAGGATCATTAATAAATAAAAGGAAAAGAGTGGGTGACAGGACAGACCCTGAGGAACGCCACTGTTAATAGCTTTAGGAGAAGAACAGTGGCCATCTACAACTATCTATCTATCTATCTATCTATCTATATATACTGTATATATATATATATATATATATATATATATATATATATATATATATATATATATATATATATATGTTCCATACAGACCGTGCATGGAACATATATATATATATATATATAATATATATGTTCCATACAGACCGTGCATGGAACAAGGAACTCTTCTGGGAAATTAAATCCACTATAGTTCGAATCGTAAATGACAAATACTATAGTTTTTCTTTTCATGATGTTTTATGATGTCATGATTCAATCCCATATATACAGGGTATCCCATAAGTCCGGCATCATAGGAGAAATTCATATTTTTCTATTTCTACAAACCATAATTCATATTTTTTCTCTTTCTACAGGCCATATGCTCGGGATGCCAATTTCCCGTCCACCATTCTGTTCAGTGATGAGACTGTTTTTTATGAAAATGGTGAGGTAAATCGACAGAACACCCGCTACTGGTCTCAAAACAACCCTCACTGGTATACCTCTTCAAAGGAACAAGGTGCATCTCGGGTGATGGTATGGTGTGGCATTTGGAAGGATCGCATCATACGCCCCCTCTTTTTCGATGAACATGTCACTGGAGGCACTTACCTACGTATGCTCAAGGAAGAAGCAGTTCCCAGTGTCTTAAACGAAGAAGGAAATTTCCCAACATGGTTCCAGCAAGACGGCGCTCCTGCACATTACAGCACCCAAGTAAGGGAATACCTGTACCAACAATTCCCTGGTCATTGGATAGGACGTCGAGGGCCTGTGGAATGGCCAGCTAGAAGCCCGGATCTCTCGCCACTAGATTTTTATCTCTGGGGCCACTTGAAAGCGCTGGTATACGCAGAGAAAATTAGGAGTGTTGAACATTTGCGGCAGCGCATTATTGGGGCATGTAACACCATTACTCCTGACATCATTTATCGTGTGCTTGCTGACTGGGTATCACGTCTGAATTTGTGTATTGAAAACAATGGTGGACATACTGAGCACGTTCTGTAAATAAAAGCTTTTGTTTTGCCTTTTTTATTATTTTTCCTATGATGCCGGACTTATGGGACACCCTGTGTATATATATATATATATACTATCGTCGAAACCTGAAGGACAAATACATAGAACAATTATACAATTATACAAAAATGTATTTACAAAGCTTTCCCTCTTTGTTCACAGTAATATTTTTTGTTATCTCTACTGACCGACCACAAATCTCTAAAGAAAACCATTCCAATATTTCCCATACATTTCTGTCATTGGAACGTGCTTCGAATTAATAAAAGGACTTATTCCTATTTTCTTTTTCATTATTTTTTGTGGTTTAATACCCCAAGTGCCTCCTGGGTTAATGTCACTTCCTTAACGGAAAAGTAATATATCGAAAGTTTTCTGATTAAATATGTTTCGATTGAAAGTTTCTTTCTCAGGTGAAGATCCAAAAATTAAATTTCAATTTTAAGTGTTGAAATTTTATTAACTTGTAGTGGGTAAGTGAGTATTTTGTAACTCATCAAGAAATCCACTAATACCAGAGTAGAAATAGATTAAAGCATGTTATTCCTCAATTTAGATTGTTCTCATCTCAAAAATTACTCATTTTCATTAGATTGAAACTATGGAATGATTTAAATGCTGATATAAAAAATATTTCTAACGTAAATTCGGTTAAAAATAGGTTGAAATCTCGATTTAATAATGGCATACTAAAAAAATTTAAGATTAAATGTACATTACTATATTATTTCTCCATTTCTCTTGTCTAATCAAGGATTAAGTGTACATTACTGCACATTACTATACATTCTCGAATACTGTATACTGTATTACTTGACTCATATCTCGTATCTATCAATTCTTTGTACTGTATTGATATCATATCTTCAATAATGACCTTGTATTTGTTTCGTATCTATAATAATAACTTAATATTAATATACTGTATACTGTATTTCCACTAGTTCGTTTGTGTATTAATCATAATTTAAACGTGACTTATATATCGTGTATCATATTTTATCTCTAGTTAATACGGGAGCCCAGTAAAGCCTAAAGATTAAGGGCTAAATTATATAAAATAAATAGTTTCATTGACAGTATTATTTTATTATTTGCTTCATCGTATTACTGTAATAACAGAAATTGTAATATTTACCTTATAAAAATATTGTATTATTGTAACAACAGAAATTGTAATATTGTAATACTTATATTTAAACAAATTTATAAATATAAATAAATGAATAAATGAATTTATAATTATAAATAAATAAATAAATTACAAAATAAATATTTCCACATTGACTTTAATGACTTCAAAATTATTTAAATCCATTGTCTAATTTTCAACTAATTTAGTTTGTTTATGTATTTGAAATTAATTAATACGTCTAATTCATAATTTATATATTATTAATCATAACTGCCTATATAGCGACGATTTAGCTTTAATTAGTATGAAAGCCCCGGAAAGCCAATAGCTTAAGAGCCAAATTAAATAAAATTAATAGTCCCGTTTCACAGCTGTTTGTTTTGTTAAAATTATTGTAACAACAAACATTGTAAAATTGTAAAACTGCATTAATTTTATAAATATAGTACAGTAAATAAAGAATTATTCATTCAAATATTTATTTAGTAGTATTTTTATATTGATTTAGTCTTTCATTCGTTAAGTATGGTGATTTTGTTCCTGTATACTGATCATTAGTCAGCAGGGCCAAAAACTGGCACACTGCTCAGGCTACCTAAAGCGGTATATTTTTTTACCCTTTTATTATTATTGTTATTACGAGTACCATTGGGATTCGAACCCCTGACCTAAGTGTATTCACTTCGCTTATTAAGAAACGGTGTTATCCACTGAGCTACACATAACGATGCTAGCTCAGTAAGTTCATGGTATTGGAATTTATGCACGTTCAGAAACTTGTTAAAAAATATATGAGGGGTCCCGCGTCTTAAGGTACCTAGACGCCAAAATTAAAATTCGCCAGAAATCGCCTCCAAAGTTCAGCAATATTCTCGCAATAGTATCTCTGTTATTAATCGAGCTAGAACGTTCATTTTTGGCTAAATTAGAGTTCTAAGTGTGCTAATGAAGATGTTGATGAGTTTTTGGAATAGATTTTCATATTTTATATTTTATATATATTTTTTTTATTTTTTTATTTTCTTATTACAATATGCCGAACTTTGGGTGAACTTTTGGCTGGCGATAGAGGTGAAAAAAGTAGTTCGCTTCATAAGGTTTTCAACCATACTTCTAGTGTCGTAAGGTCATTATAACCCAAACCACGCGATAGAGAAAGGGAGAAAATAGTGATATCCATCAAAAACACGTTTTCGCCTGTGGTGGCGCTTAGGTATCTTAAGACGCGCGACCCCTCAATATATGATGGGTAGGCCCTATATTTTGTTAAGATACCCTCGCAGAAAATGAAAATTTTTTAAACTAATTAGAGTGTAATTTAGAGTACAGTATATCTGTCAAAAAGGCAAAACTCTGACTAGAATCAAACAGCATTAATATTGTATTCGCACAACTAGTGAATCTAGCGCCATATTTGTTCATCTTGAGAAGGTTTTAAGAATCGAATGGCGCCGTTTTTGAGGATTCACTAAATTTGTTATCAGTATATAGAAACAATGAATTTTTGGTGCTCTTCCAATATGTGCTCTACCTTAAAATTTACATTCCAATACGTGATCTACCTTAGATTATTCGGATTAGCAGCAGGTACGTTAGTTAGCCTTATAAGGCTAACTAACGAAAATATCACGACTTAACCTAACCAATCGTCAAGGGCGTATAGTTGACCTAACGATTGGTTAGGTTAAGTCATGATATTGTCGTTAGTTAGCCTTATAAGGCTAGTTTCACGGTAGAGCACGTATTGGAATATGGTAGATCACAGTTTCGCGTAGAGCACATATTGGAAGAGCACCGAATTTTTTAGCATTAATGAATATGTAAACTCATTATAGTCACTTCGTCAAATGAATAAAAAACGCTAACAAGTGAATTACTAATTATACTAAGATTTCAACTTCATAAAGAGTGACTCAGTGACAAGACAAAATATCAAAGCGTGATACGTGATACGTGAAATATCAATTAATTCCTTTTCAGTTTATCTTCATTTACAGAATGTTATTACATGCACTTTAGTTTTTATATGTTAGCCCAGAAGAGCATATTAACAGAAAATTACGCTTTGAACCCTAAATCCTCAGAAATAAGTTGCTACAAATATTTTCATACCTGCATGATTGGGGTTCAAACTTCCTTCTCCAAAGATACAGTTTTTGTAAACCATGAAGCTTCCACTTGGTCAAGTGCACACTCGGTGAAAGGGGAGCAAATTTTTATATTTTCTTCTTAACATTTAACGTTCATTATATATTTATATATATATATAATTATATATATATATATATATATATATATATATATATATATATATATATATATATATGAGAGAGACAAAAATAAAAAATATTACAAATACAAATTACATTCCCACAGAGAAAAGAAAATGAAAACTGGTAAAAATGTTAACAAACTGACGAAGTTTAGATGTATGAGAAAATTTGGAGTTCTGCGAATAGCTATGATATAATTCAGAAGCTTTCAAATAAAATACTCAAACTCCCAAAACAAATTTTTTTAGTTGATTTAACATAGTTTCTGATATATATATATATATATATATATATACACAGAGTGGCTCAAAAGTCAGGAGTCAAAGAAGCCAGAGAGAATGGGTCTTTTTAAATAAAAATTACTTTTTTCGCTAAAAAAAAAAAATTATAATTTATGTAATGATGACCCTTTCACTTCTGACCTTTACTCAAATTTGAGTGAGTAGCGCAAAAGTCGGGGTCATCACTACATAAATTATAGATATACTGTATATATATGTAAAAATAAACAATAAATAATGCTTATATTCATATTTTCTTATATTCTTAAATTCATTTTTGCATCTAGAGTTCAAACTCGCATAACGCTGTGGCAAGTTCGGATAATTTTTTTATTTCTTTCTCTTTTATTTTTGCTGAATATTTGATGAATTATTTCTTTTTAAATTACTTAATCATTTTTTTAGATTTACCTTAATAATGTAATCTTGTTAAATTCTGCAATGTCCATTTTCTTTATACATTCTCTCTTTGCTGTAAAAGATGAAGTCATGTCTTGCTTAACACCTAATCTTAAATTTTAAACATTTAATTTTGGCTCACATACATGTTTAATTTTAACTCATAATAAAAAGCATTTTTCAGGTTCCCTTTTTAGTTAACTCGGCAGATCACGATAATATCAGATCTGTCACTATGCGGGTTAAAATAAAAATATGGCTTCATCTTCAAATATCTTGCTTATCTGTCTAGACATTGCTACAGCTAAAATATTTACCTTATCTTCAAATATTTTGCAAAGTAATTCAGCCCATTGAGAAACGAAACGAAACAGGTCAACATTAAATAATAATGATGTCACAAAAAATTCAGTATATAAAGTCAAACAATTTTTCAAGTTAGCATTCTGATTGTATCTGATCTGACTTAGCAGTAAACTACAGTAAGAGAATATCTTTATCTTCTCCTTCGAGCCTTGTTTTCTTCAGAGAACTTAGTCTTAAAATAGAGAAAAATAATTTCCCGATGCGCTACAAGAAGAATCGGGGAACCCTTAGAGAATTTAGTAAGCTTCACAGAATCCTCCGATCCCCGACAAGAAGAAATCGGAGAGTAGTATAAGAGAAACTACTGCGATTTCCTACACGGTACCAGCTACTCCGAGGTAACAATCCGTTGCTGCCACCTAACCAGAACCCCCGTCAACCTCGAACCTCCCAAGGCCATAGACGAAGGGGTTAACACACACACACACACACACACACACACACACACACACACACACACACACATATATATATATACACGGTGAACCAAAAGTAGGTGGACAGTAGGTTGAATACGGTTTGTGTTATATTATATTATAACTATGGTGTTCATTATAACTATGGTGTTTGTGTTATATTATATTAAATATTATAACTAAATTTATTTAAATTTTATTTTGTATTATAGTATACAAAAAAATTAAATATGTATTCTCAAAATAAACGTTATCATTTACTGTCCACCTACATTTGGTTCACCCTATATATATATATATATATACACATAGTATATTAGGATGGTCCAAAAAATTAAAATGGAAAATATATTTCTCGTGATATTTGCCCATATGCCACAACCACTACTGATGTCGAAAATAAAAAACTGGATCGATTTGTGCATATTTGTAGGTGGCGCAACTCAACCCTTAGTATCATTATACAGTTTGGGTGGCAAATTTATTCAAATTTTCGCCATCCTTAAATATTAATAGATGTAACTCAACATCCGGTTTTAGGTCTTTTTTCATATAAAGAATGAGAAAATGCATCGGGAGCTCTTATTTGTGCATTTTAATGTTTTACCAGAGTATATGTGTGGCTGACATACATATGCACCTCGGTGGTGTAGTGGTTAGCATCGCTGACTACGAATCTATCGCCCCCTGGATCGAGACCAGGTAACGTCAGGCGGCGAGCAACAAAACCCAGCTGTTCAGTAGTTTCGTTAATTTTTCACCATTATGGCGACCCCTATCAAGAGGGTTCGTGTCGCGACTGACTCGTGGCTCCTTTGAAAAGATGTCTAATTCATTTTGATAACTTTTCTCACTATTTTTGATAGGTAAAGGCAGAACCTCATCGAAATAACTCCATAAATTAACCTTCGGCTTCTTTTTCAAAGGTTCTTGATCTTCTCGTGAAACAAAATCAGTTGCTTCATCGCTATAGGTTATATTACGTGCAGGACTACCGTTAGGTGATGCAGACATAATGATTATCGCATTTTTTACAAACTCAGGCACTGTTATGCAAGCAAATTTGAACCGAGAATCTAAAAGGTGAGAAATCATGCCAGTAATGCCTGCTTTCCACTGCCTGAAACGATTCTGTAAATTTTCTATTAAATCGTTTTTCATAGTATGAACACCTGCATCATCAGGTATATTAGGCAAAAATACCACGAGACCTGTTACATCGGGAGACACCATGTGAGGACAAGAAGAATCAGAAGAAAAGTCATTCGTTAATTTTTTACATCGACTAAGAAGCTTTACAACACACTGAATTAGAGTCCACTGATGATTATTGAAGGTTGCTACAGTATGTCATAATCCGAGGCGTATGCAACAACCGCAGTTTCTTTTCGGGTAAATTATGTTGCTTCTGGAAATCCTTAAGTCTGTCATAGGCTGGAGATGAATAATTAAAATGCAACAGATTGGGCGCAATTGCACGTATCTCTGAAACAGACTTCTGGCTAAGAAGGGCTTCATCAACTGCAAGTGCTAAAGTATGATTCGCACAAGCAACAGGATGGAAGCCCAACGTGAGCAACGGGTCATGACCAGGTTATGATTTAATTTTCCCAGAAGAGTTCCTTGTTCCATGCGCAGTCTGTGTAACAAAAGTTTCTCAGGTGACCATTCTGAGTTGTATCACAAATAAAAGCTCCTGATGCATTTCCTCATTCCTTATAAAGAAAAAGACCTCAGACCGGATTTTTATCTAAATCCATTAAAACTTAAGGGTGGCGCGAATTTTAAGAAATTTGCCACCCCAAACTGTATAATTATACTAAGGCTTCGAGTTGCGCCACCTTTAAATATGTATGAATCGATCTAGTTTTTTTATTTTCAACCAACATCATTAGTAGCTGTGCAATATGAACAAGTATCATGAGAAATATATTTTTCATTTTCATTTTTGGACCACCCTAATATATATATATATATATATATATATATATATATATATATATATATATATGATGAATAAAACCACGAAGGAAAGGAAACACAGAATGGTGCTCAAGCGCTTTCGTCTAATGACATCCTCAGGAACACTGAAGTACATAAAGAGTTACAGCCTATATAGAGGTTACAGAAAAAAAAAAAAAATATATATATACAATAAACGGAGAAACTAAAATACGTATAAAACAGCATCAATATTCCGTTAGAACAGGACAGTCGTCCAGTGCCCTTTTTGTCCATTTGTCAGAGTTATCCCACTGTATTGATTGGAATAATGCTTCAGTTTTATTTCACTCTAGCAACATTGTTAATAGAAATATTCTTGAGTCTGCCATTATCCAACTTACAAATAACTTCAACATAAGCAAAGGTCTTTTTCAACTCGATCCTGTTGTTTTGAATTCCTTTAGAACAGATTTAGATAAGAAGGGTAGAACGCTAAATCTTTGGTAAACTTGTATGCGGGCAGAGTGCTAAAACCCGGGCAGATTTCCAGTATTTTTTTTTTTTTTTTTTTTTTTTTTTAACATTGGTTGGAAATAATTCATTTGATCTTGTGCTAAAAATCGATAGTTTTTCCTTACAAATTTGTATGCCTTTCCCACAATCCTCTAATTTTTATTTTTTTATTTTTTTATTTTTATTTTTATTTTAATTTCTCCGTTAATTGTATATATATATATTTTTTTTTTTTTCTGTGACCTATATGTAGGCTGTAACTCTTTATGTACTTCAGTGAGGATGTTATTAGACGAAAGCGCTTGAGCACCATTCTGTGTTTCCTTTCCTTCGTTGTTTTATTCATCATAAATATTTTTCACGTGTTACTTTCGTGAAATAATTTTCATATATATATATATATATATATATATATATCGGGTGATTTTTACTTTTAATCTGACACATTGAAAGTTTTGTATTTTTTTATTAACTGAAGTAATATCATAAAAGGGCATGAAATTTTTACTGTATATATATATATATTAGGGTGTCACTTATTTTTCAACTTTTAAGTTTCCGTCCTCTGACCCCATCAAAGTATGACATATGATGTAAAAACACTGTGTTCAATGTTTTATTGAGATATTTTAATATTTAGAGGTCGCTCAACGGCTTCAAATTATTGGATACGAGATTCTCAGAAAGTGTGAATATATACAATTTCCAAATGTATCAGGTTGTAACATAAATTCTGCTCGATTAGAAAATGGACGATAAATAACAGAATACCCTCAAGATAATGTGAAATAGTTTTAGAAATGTTGCAAAATACACGCGGCGACAGGTTCGCACATGTTTTATCACGATACAGAATGCATTGCTTAGGCTAGTGTAGTATTAGGCTAATGAGTATTTTCTCCGCATGATTTGTCACAAGCGAATCTTCAACATCGAATCGATTTTTGCACATCACTGCATTCTCGGCAAGTGCAGGCACCGTTTTTTAATTGGATCGTCACTGGGGATGAAAAATGGGTCCTCTATAACAATATTAAGCGTCGACATTAGTGGCTAAGCCGTGAAACAAAGCCTGAACCTCAGCCATGGAATGGACCCCATCCAAAGAAAATTTTGCTCTGCGTTTGGTGGGATATGCAAGGAATTATTCATTTTGAGCTTCTGCCAAATAACCAAACAATCACAGCTGAAGTCTACTGCCAACATCTCCAACGATTGAAGATGGCATTACAAGAAAAACGTCCCGCATTAATTAATCGCAGGTGTTCTATTCCACCAGGATAACGCGCGCCTTCACACTGCTCGAATCACCACTGCCCAATTGGAGGCATTTGGTTGGGAAAAAAATGCCTCATCCACCTTATTCTCCGGACATCGCACCTTCAGACTACCATTTATTCAGAAGTCTGGAACACCACCTAGATGGACAAGAGTTCTGAATGAACTAAAAAATCGAGCAGAATACATGTTACAACCTTATATTTAAACAATTTATTATGTTCCTACATTAGCAAGAAGTGCACAACACTCATAATATTAAGATGAAGTACATTAACATCAGACAGTAGCGTAATTATTATGATTAATCATTATTTCCACTCGAGGTATGCTTTTGTCCCCATGTCCAATGCTTGCCATGGTCTTCAACAACCTGGAGAAGAAACTGGAGTTGTTCTTCATCTTTGGTTAGGTATCCAGAAAAATCCTGGATGAAAGCAACTCCACGTTCAGCGAAGTCATTTGTTACAGTTAGAGTTTTTACAGTCTCTTTCGCAGTCTGGTAATGAGTATCCTCTTCCCATTGCTCTGAGAGGTTGAGCTTCGTGAACAATGATTTTGTGTTTTTTGTTACAAAGTTTTCCAAGCTTTTTTCTTTCACAGTATCCAGGTCAACAACCAGTCGCTTTGGAGGGTTCTCTTATCCATCAACACTCGTCATAGATACGACCATGCGATTTTTTATATCAGGGAGGACGGCGGCGGCGGCGGCACTAAAAGACTAAAATAACACACACTAATGCAAACACATCCTACCATTAAGGCGACTGAAATGATACTTGGGTGAGGCATAGAAAGGAAGCGCATTTCAATTTAGGACAAGTAACGACGCGTCATCAAAGATTTAGTGGCCTTGAGCGACCTCTAAATATTAATATTTTTTCATGAAATTTCATAATCAGCGTTTTTACAGGCAATGTCACATTTCTAGAGGGTCAGACCGAAACGTCTTGATGGTTCAGTTCTTACCATACAAATAATTGACCCCCTAATATATATATATATATATATATATATATATATATATAGAGAGAGAGAGAGAGAGAGAGAGACTACAAAAGAAGGATAAATTAATGAAGCCAAGAAGCTTCGGCCCTCTGCTACACTGAGACCATCATCAGTTCATTGTATAATAGAGACTGACCGAACAGCAGAAGCGAGGACAAAGGACAAAATGGCACAAAAAGACATCCTTATAATATTTGTATAAAATAAAAGCACATTTTATAATTACATCAAAAAAATCTAATTCCTCTTTGTTTATAACAATCCTAATAAATATGAACTGAAGAAATGAGGTTAGAATTTACCGTAAATATAAATATAATTCACTCCTCTTTTATAGAAAGCGCAGAACTACTAATTTTTAAGTTTTTATTAGGCTCTATCGCAGACTAAAAGTTTTCTAATTAAATTTTTAAAAAAATGTCTATTAAGAATATTTAGGACTCACATTCTTAAGCTATAATAGCGTGGTTACGATATGGCAACTCATATATTTTAGTACGCCACTTATATTAAGTTTCTTAGAATTTTTAACAAAAGAAAGAAATCTGCGGGTATTTAAGTTATTAAGATCCCCATAGAAAGTAAGATTATAAACATATCTTGTTCGTCCGTATGGCGGATATGTTAATTTAGTGAATTATGCATAAAATACAGGGTGATACAAAAAGGTGTCCCTCCCTCCTTCAACAATAAAAGGCGTATATATATATAACAAGTTATTTCCGCCAACACTTTTTTTGGGGGAGCAAACTGTATGTTTGTGCAATCATTATTAGTTTATATATGAATATTAGTGTGGGTATTATATTCTTAATATATTGTATGTGTTTCAGTCGAGTGCACCTAATGACTTCTTCAGTCATTATATTATTTTTTCAAAGCAACTCATGATATATTACATAACTTCTCAAACACTGAGCAGATATTTTGCATTAAAAGAGGTGTAACTATGCAGAACTCATTTAAATTATGGTAAATACTGAAATAGATCACCATTGTTTTCTAGCACATTTAAACGCGAAACAGCATATCATAGAGGGTACACAGCAAAATATTAAAATGAATTGCTCGAATGTTGTTTATGCTGTGATGCAGTTTTTCCTTCTTTTTTTTTTTACAGTATCAGGACTTTTTGCTGTGAGCAGTTCCTTTCAGATAACCCTAAAGAAAGAAATCTACTCGTGACAGATCTGTAGACCTTGGTGGCCAAAGATCTTTTAAAATAATTGTCTCTAAAGAATGACTGATTAGTATTCTCGCTCCTTTCTGATATATGACATTTCGACTGTCACTGTATGCCATTTCACACTGTATGGCAAGTGTACTGATTTGTGTTAATTGATCATTGGAAAAATATTTTTGGACCACTAAGATTCGTTGCTCTTATTGCATGCTATAAGACTATACTCACCAACTTTGACCATAAAGAGATATTGAAGAAAATGTGGGCTTTCGCTTGTGTATATTCCCATACTTTGTGTAGTTTGGTGCTTTCTAGAAGGTGTTTCCGCCAACTGTAAGTCAGTGAACAATGCATATACTCGTAGTTACATCTCCATACAAAATTTCAACGTAATCTGTTAACTGCTTACAAACATATGAAATATTTCAGGAGTTCTGCTAATAATAATAATAATAATAATAATAATAATAATAATAATAATTAAAAAAACGTACAAATTACCTCTACTTTTTTATTTATACGTTTTTGCGTGTACCTGCTTTTTATAGGACCAATGCATCATTAAGACAGTTGAACAGGTAATATATCTTAAGTATGGATCTGACTTGAAGCTAATTGTTTATGTAATGAATTCTGCTTTCATAATACATTACACCGAATCAGGCACCGGCATTCACCATAATGATTCAGTTAAATTGGCAATTTGCTGCTTGTAACGAAAAATGGATTTGTTCTTCATGCCAAATTAGGCACATACACAAGTGTTTTCTGCATCGCTAAAGATGAAATAAAAAGGGATTTAATTTGGAGCTTCACTACTTCACTATATATATATATATATATATATATATATATATATATATATATATATATATACACTATACAGTATATATACAGAAAGAGAGAGAGAGAGAGAGAGAGAGAGAGAGAGAGAGAGAGAGAAAATATAGTTGCGAAAATAAGTTCATAGAAGGGTAAATCCATGGAAAAAATAATTAAAATTTCAAAATTAAGTAATCTAACCATTTAAAAAAAATGGTTACCAATTCGCTGTCATTCAAACTAATCACTTTTCATTGGTTAGATTGTATTTCCAACCTTTTATAAATTGTTAATAAATTTTTAAATTTTCTGGCTTTTCATTATATTTTATTTCCTCCGTGACAGCAGTTGAAGCTCACTTAAAACGAATTAAATAAACATGTCTGCTTTCATATTGATTACAGAGCTGCGCTTTGTCTGTGTTTACGTCTATAATATTATAGAAACCCGTAGTGCAGAATACTCGTGATACAGTAAGGTAAAATTGAAACCCAACTTCCCGTCAGATGAGTTATTTGTGATATAAAAATCAAGATCTGTATACCTCCCTCTCGGCCCCTACTTAATAATCCTCTACTCGGTGAGTATCATGCGTCTATTGTCTGCGAAGAGTCGGGCCACCGCTTTCTCGAAATTCCTGTTCTTTATGTAAATACATAGTATTGCTGAAAAACTTCAACCAAAACAGTCTATTTCGACCCTAAAATCTGAATCTTTCTCCTTATTTCTCTCTCTACAGCTCTTGCGTCATGCGTTTATATCCTTCGAGCAAAACATACCTCGAAAACGCGCAAGCGTTGATCCAAACGCTTTTGCATGGAGTCGTAACAGATAAAAGAATGAGGTGCGATCCTCTCTTTCCTTTGAGGAATGAGGTGACGATAAAGAGAATGAAAGGTTCAGTAAAACGAGGAAACTCCTTTAGATGGAGCGTTCGTCTCACGCTTGATAAAGTCGGTTACGGTTCATTGCTACCTTATAACTGTGTATTAGTTTGAGGGGCGCGTTCTTCACATGCAGATATTCGAATTGTGTCTTTTATTGTTGTTAATCAAGTATATTAACTGAGCGTGTAAATTTATTCGGAAGTAAAAAATTAACATTTTATGGTATAATATTGTGATAATATATAATTACTAAATATTATTAAAATGGTTTGTTTAATATTCTCATAAAATTTAAAGGATAAAAGATATTAATTTAGATTTACTTAAAATAAAAATAGGGTAGCAATAGTTTCAATAAAAGCTCATCTTACGCAGTTATATATGTTATTAACAATAATACTTTTAAACAATTAATCTAGATAACATACTCACATATATAATAGGGCGGAGCGTTTTTACATTTTTTCCGATTTCCGTTTTGTAATAGCGCGGAAAAGTGGCTCTTCCACGTCAAAAGTGAGTGTGTAAAATCCCAGAGATCTGTAATAATATCTTCTGCCACCGCACGCACGTTGAAAATCCAAAAAATGCTCCAAAATACACATTTTTTCAATATTTTCTTATAGTTTTAATTTTCATCCTACCTTCTTGTAATAGCGATGAAAAGCATCCTAAAGGTTTATTTTAGACTACTTTTAAATATTTTTGTCCTGCGATAATTTATTCTGCCTCCGCAAACGTTCCAAAATACAGGAAAATTTACATAAATAGCGTATTTTATAATGACGCTATTATGGTCAACTTCGGCCCTACACCACAGTTTATTCGTTAATTATGTATTAAGTAATGCAATTAACAATTCATTATATCATATTTTAGTAATTTAAGAAGTTTATATATTTGAGCAATTAAATAATTTAGGTCCACCAATGCAGTTTACTTTGCATACGCTTGGTTTATTTTTGATGACTTATTATGTAATATGCATGCAGCTCCTCGCTTATTTCGTCAATATTGAATGTACTATATTGACAAAATAACCCAGAACTCACCACGTGGAGGTTGCTGCATTTCGAGTTCCTCCCTGTGCGACCCAACCACCCTACCATTACACTAGGCAACAAAGATTTTGTTACAGAAGACCAAATAGGTGCTCCTAGCTAATTTCGGTATGCTGATTTCAAATCTATAATTAGATTTTTTCTATCACGTCTAGATTTTGTGTAAAATGCAAATCACTTTTAGTAAAATTTTCTACCACGTCCAGATTTTGGTTTTAATCGGCTTAATGCCAGTAATATGAAACTTGCTTTTCAAGGTTAAAGCAATTTTTTTTGCCAACTATATACAAATTCGAACAATTTTGATAAATAAAATTTATCCCGAGTTGGCAACACTGAGTCAAGAGCATAGTAACGGGCAACGGCCCAACGGTAAGTCGCTACGTGACAGTCAAGCAGAACGGTTGTTGAAGCTCTCTGCTGATGAGCAAGTGACAGGTTGTGGTGACGTGTGTTTTTATAGCATTTGTTTTGTACTACGGTGTGTATTTCTTTTTATTTTGCACATCGTAATAATTACTTTCTACGTTTTTTCAGATATTGTATGGTAATTCAAAATGGCATCAAATAGACGTGCTTGTGTAAATCACCCAGACAACTTCTGCTTTGTCTGTGGACAATATACACCTAAGCCACAACGTAGAAACATAACAACAAAGATTAAACTTACCTACAAGTGTTATTTTGACTGTAAGTTAGGAGACCAACAGAGGGACTGGGCACCACATATTTGCTGTGCACAGTGCAATGCAATGTTAATAGCTTGGATGAATGGTAAAAGAAAAGCTATGCCGTTCTCAGTCCCCATGGTTTGGCGTGAGCCGAAAAATCACTTCAATGATTGTTATTTTTTTTTTACAAAGATTGCTGGTTTCACAAAGAAAAACAAATCAAAGATCACGTACCCAAACTGCGAATCAGCAATGAAACCAGTACCACATGATGAAACAAATCCACCACCAGTTCCACCAGCAACGATAACAGACAGCAGTTCATCTGAAGATTCTGCTAGTGATATAGAAACAGGGAAAGATGGCATATATGTTCCAGATGCAAATATTTCCCCACATTTGTTAAGTCAAGCGGAGTTAAATGACTTAGTGCGCGATTTGGAATTACCAAAAGAAAAGGCAGAGTTGCTTGGTTCAAGACTTCAAGAATTTAATCTTCTCCAACCAAACACCAAAGTTTCCCATTTCCGCCATCGCCATTTGCAGTTTTCATCATTTTACTTACAGGAAGAAAACGTTTGTTTCTGCCACGATATCAGTGGTCTGATGCAAGGGATTGGCTGTCGCTATGATCCAAAAGAATGGAGACTGTTCATTGACTCTAGTAAAGCTAGCCTTAAAGCTGTATTACTGCACAACGGCAATGAAAAACCTTCAATACCTGTAGCACATGCCACTGGCCTTAATGAGACTTATGAATCGATGAAACTGCTGCTAACTCATCAAATATAAGGACCACACATGGAATATTTGTGGCGACCTTAAAGTTGTATCATTACTTCTTGGGTTACAGTTGGGCTACACAAAGCATATGTGCTTTTTGTGTCTATGGAACAGCAGAGATGACAAGAACCACTACAAAAAACATGATTGGCCATCTAGAACTGAACATGTTGTTGGTAAATACAATGTGAAACACCCAGCACTTATTGACCCTCAGAAAGTACATCTTCCACCACTTCACATTAAACTTGGCCTTATGAAAAATTTCGTGAAGGGTATGGATCATCAAGGTAGTGGTTTCCAATATTTAAAGGATAAATTCAAAGGAATATTGACAGATGCTAAGCTAGAAGCTGGAGTTTTCACTGGACCACAGATCCGCAGTGTCATCCACGACTCATCGTTTCCATCTAACCTAAAAGAGAATGAACTAGGAGCATGGACATCTTTCGTTGAAGTTGTCAAAAATTTTCTTGGAAACCACAAAGCTGAAAACCACCGTAAACTCGTAGAAAACATGCTTAAATCTTATGAAATAATGGGATGCAGAATGTCTTTGAAAATTCATTTTTTACATTCTCATCTTGACTTCTTCCCGGCCAACCTTGGGGCTGTAAGTGACGAGCATGGTGAGCGCTTCCACCAACAGATCTCAGTTATGGAAAACAGATACCAAGGTAATTTCAACCCAAATATGATGGGAGATTATTGTTGGTTCCTGCAGAAGGAGAGCTCGTCATCCTACAAGCGACAAAGGAAGAGGACACACCAAAGTTTCACTTAAGAACAGGAATTTGCCTTTCAGTAGTAACAACAAAATACTAACGCGCTTTGGGTGGATGGTTGGGCGCAGGGGTGGTAACTCCATCAGCGGAATTCCGCTGTCTGTCTTAAGCCAGAATAAAGGAGGAAAGACATCCCTGTTCACTAATTATTTAAGTATGCTTAACATAAAACGTGGCACGGAAAAGTAGCTTAGACGGCTTTCGTAATAGAAGCGGGTGAGAAAAAAAATGAAAAATAGGGGTTTTCGGTTACACAAAATCTGGACGTGAAGAGAAATTTTGATATCAGATCTGAAATCAGCATCAGCGCTTTAGTAGGAATCAGTAGTTCACGTGTCTATAACAAAAAAAAAGTTGAAATTTGTTGCCTAGTGTTATCGGACTTAGGCTAGTTACACACTGTAGTCACTTTTTGTTTCCATTCTTCGCATTTTCTTTCTGGATTCTAATCTTGCTCTGATAAATCCATTCCTTGCCTCTGAACCGCATACTGCAGCTGAAGCCTCTGTTACCAGCTTTATTTGCCGTTTAACCGCTTGGGTGTGGCAAGGAAAGCGTGGGATGAAATCAGGTACATCTCCTGATGAGATATAGTTCAGGATGTCGGAGCGTGATAGAACTTTTGTCAGAGGAGACTCTGACAGCTCACAAGTTTGCCAGTTAATCATGTTGTAGTACTCACTGCACTGAAAGTTCAACGTGGGCAATTTAAACACTCTCACTGCGGCTGACTCAGAATCTCTTGCTTTAAGGATTCTCCTCCATCCTAATTCTCTGATATGTTTTGCTTCATCGTGAATCATACTAAGGAGCACATTCTCAGGATGAGAAAAATAGGAATTTCTCTGAATAACACGATCAACTATTTCTATACAGCTTGCACTCAACGACCTCGAGCGTTGTATCATTTGATAAAGATGTTTGGTTCCCTGTGTTGCTGAAAAATTTCTCTTGATTTGAAACCACATTGGAATATAAACTTTCATAATATAATCCACGATACACTTAAGGTTGTCTGAAGGTTCTTCAGTTGAAACGTAGAGACGAAGTATGCGGTTAGCAGTTGTCACCCATCTGGAGTGTGCCATTTTGCCTGGTTTCCTTTCAGCTAGAGAGGGAGTACATTCACCTTTTGACGCAGCATCATAGATTTCTGCCAAATATTTCTGATCTGTGCTCAGATCATCTCTGTCAACTACAATTTCTTCCGCTTCAACTGCTTCAAACTCAACAACAGGTCTCTTTTCACAATCAATTAACTCTTTTCCTATAGGCCCCGTAAAACTCTGAGGACCTGTTGTTTTACCATCAATGTCAGTCACTATGTGCCGCAAGGGAAGTTCATTAGTGTGAAGCAAGCAAATCAGCCACTGGAGTGCTCTCTGAAAGTGCTCTTCAATACACTTCTTATCACTCCTCCTTTTGGTCCTGTATTAACTGCTGTCCCGTCACATCCAATGGCTTTAACTTCTGACGTATCAATCTCATTTGAGCGAAAAAAATCCAAAATTGTAGAAGATATACTCTGTGCTGAGCCAGAAGCGAGAGTTACATGCCCAATATAATGCGAATTTGGTTCTTGAAGCAAAGTGACATGTTCTTCTGTTATATTTTTTTGATAACCTTTAATACCAACTTTTTCTTGCACTGCAGTTCTGTCCTTTCTTCCATCGAAATAGATACTCTCCATAGTTTCTTCTTCATAATCTCTCTTTTGAATGATAGATCTCACTCTTTTTCTAGCTCTCCTTACTTTGCATCTGTTTATTACTGAACTTAAATCTTTTTCGTTTATAATTCCCACGTCTTCAAGAACAGCCGAAGCAATTATAGCAGCAGACCTGTCTGACACACCAGTTATGTCACAAGCTATAGGCAATGATGAGATTGTTCCATGAGATTGTTCCATCGATTTGATTCCCTGTGTCGGTTCATAATCAGAATCCGTTCCTTCTGTTTCACTTGATGTTGATGACAGTGTTTCAGTTGCTTGTCCTTTACTGATAGATGGTTTTGGTTCATACTGTTTCATTCTCTGTTGTCTTCTAGCAATAGTTGCTAGATCTTTACGAGTTTGTGAAACATCAAGAGAGCCTATTGCCAATTTTCTTGTTGTTCTCTGATCTTTAAGGAAGTCTTGTTCAATTGCTGTAACCTTGAGATGGTTTTCACATGAACACTTATCAAAATTTTCACATTTGCAAGCACTGATGTCAAATAATTTGTTTTCTGCCTCATTTTGAAATGTTTGTAATTTAATTTTGAATGAGTCACTATCTTGTTTCCTTTTTATTGACTTTAGAAGGTTTTGACATTTTCATGGTAATTTTTAATCATTTGAACGACACGGTTATGAGAAACAGTAGGAATAGAGGCTGTTTTCCACAAATCTTCGAGTTTTTGAGAGAACACCCGAAATTTCTGCAACTGTAGGCTCTTTCTTCGATGTCTTCAGATTCAACCTTATTTGATGAAAATATTTCATGACGTCCTTATAGGTTGGAAGGCACCTCTTCTCTAGATCAGCTGGAGCCCCAAATATAGGGCAACTTGAAGAAGTTCTTGTTGCTTGAGCTGGTACTGACATTGTGAAAAACACAGTAATTAATATAAAAATTAAGAAATTACTCCTAAAACGTAAAATTCTTGCATTCTGCAGAAGTTTTGTATATTACACCAACGTATTATTATGCACTAAAATATGCAGTATATGTCCACATATGCGTGTTGTGTTCCAAAGATGTATTAACAGCAAGAGCAACACAATCCACATCTTACCCGAAACGTAGCTAGCACAACACTGCGGGGTAGTGAAAGCAAGAAGGCCTGGTAGAGTGTTGTGACTCATGACTCATCAGTCATCACTCACGGACTCATTGCCGTATATGGCAATGACGAGCAACACACCATACCAGGCTGTGGGGAAGCTTCTAGAACGATGTGGGAGTACTACATGACGTACAAAGTGAAATTATTAGCGTATAGGCTGAATATGCAAAATACATGATTTATGCGGATTTTTCCATATTTTGGAACGTTTGCGGAGGCAGAAGATATTATCGCAGGACAAAAATATTTAAAATTAGTCTAAAATAAACCTTTACGATGCTTTTCCTCGCTATTACAAGAAGGTAGGATGAAAATTAAAACTATAAAAAAACATTGAAAAAATGCGTATTTTGGCGCATTTTTTGGATTTTCAACGCGCGTGCGGAGGCAGAAGATATTATTGCAGATCTCTGAGATTTTACACACTCACTTTTGACGTGGAAGAGCCACTTTTCCGCGGTATTACAAAACGAAAATTGAAAAAATGTAAAAACGCTCCGCCCTAATATATAAGGTTGTAACATCATATATTCTGCTCGAATTTTTAATTTATTCACAACAAAAATTAAATGACATAATGACAAATTAATCATCAATATAATTCCTTTCTTTTTCTATAACTTCCTCCCACCTGTAGAAAAGTTTTTTTATGCCACGTTCGAAGAAATCAATTGGTTTCGAGTTAAAAAAAGCGATCACTTCGTTTTCGATAGCTTCCCTCGATTGCAACTTTTGTCCATCTAGGTGGTGTTGCAGACTTCTGAATAAATGGTAGTCTGAAAGTGCGATGTCCGGAGAATAAGGTGGAGGAGGCATTTTTTCCAAACCAAATGCCTCCAATTGGGCAGTGGTGATTCGAGCAGTGTGAGGGCGCGCGTTATCTTGGTGGAATAGAACACCTCTGCGATTAATTAATGCAGGACGTTTTTCTTGTAATGCCATCTTCAGTCGTTGGAGATGTTGGCAGTAGATTTCACCTGCGATTGCTTGGTTATCTGGCAGAAGCTCAAAATGAATAATTCCTTGCGTATCCCACCAAACGCATAGCAAAATTTTCTTTGGATGGGGTCCATTCATTGGCTGAGGTTCAGGCTTTGTTTCACGGCTAAGCCACTGATGTCGACGCTTAATATTGTTATAGAGGACCCATTTTTCATTCCCAGTGACGATCCAATTCAAAAATGGTGCCTGCAGTTGCCGAGAATGCAATGATTTGCAAAAATCGATTCGATGTTGAAGATTCGCTTGTGACAAATCATGCAAAGAACATATTCATTAGCCTAATCCTATACTAAGCCTACACTAGCCTAAGTCATTCTGTATCATTCTGTATCGTGATAAAACATGTGCGAACCTGTCGCCGCGTGTATTTTGCAACATTTCTAAAACCCCCCCTATTTCACATTATCTTGAGGTTATTCTATTATCTATCGTCCATTTTCTAATTGAGCAGAATTTATGTTACAACCTGATTGATATATATATATATATATATAATTAAAGGTTTGGTAACATCGACGACAAAAAAATATTT
>JAJOZX010001867.1:735000-786587 GCA_023014485.1 Bathynomus jamesi
ACAGAAACTGCAGCTTCTAACACTATTTCGAAAATATGATGTCGGCAAGCCAGCCACAGCATATCTTTATCCAATCTTTGCTCTAGTAACATACAAGCACCACTCTTAGAACCTGTGTTGGAGGCAGTGGTGTCAAAACACATGCCCTTCACTTGGTCAGATATATTCCACTCCAATACTAACTGATGGACAGCATCTGCAATGTTTTGACCAGTTCCTCTGGCAAGTTTGGGAATACCAAGAAGCTGATCAACTCCTTGGCCGGAAATTAGAACTGGCAGTCGATCAACATTTTCATGACCAGTAATATCTTCCAGTAGTTTGCCGTCCCAATGTATTTGGAGAGGGCAATTTGTTTCGAAATCCTGCTTCAAATTTTCTGCCATTGTCTTGCGGTTCCTTTGTCTTGCTCTCCGTATCGATGAATAGCTAACACTGTATTCTTCAGGGTTTTGCCCAAGAGCATTGATTGTTGGGATCAAGATTTCCGAAGCAGCTCTATCACTTACTTTTGCAGCATCAAGAGATACAAGCATTGAAGAATCCATAAGCTTTGCACTCTTAGACTTTGATCTACTTTGTCTCGAAGTTGATGGCTGCTGAGGGTCAGCAACAAATTCTTCTTCTGATTTTGAACTATCTTCATTCAAACTTGAAGGACTTGAACTTGAGAGCACTGCTGCTTCGAAAACGGCTGTTTCCCTCTTTCTTTTCTTTTCAAGCAATGTTTCCTTTTCTCTAGCAATCTCTTCCATTTGTGAAAAAACTTTATCCACTCCAGACATTTTGCCTTTTCTTCCTTTTTGTCGTTGCAGCATCAAAAACTCACGATCTTCATCTATCTTTATCATGTCAAGAGCACTTGCATGTGCAATGTCAAACAGATCTTGCAAGTCATTTTGCCAGCTCTCTTGTTTTTGAAGTAGTGCAGGTGATTGCTTCTTCTTATTATTTCTGTTTTTCTTTAGTTTCTCCCACTCGTTGAAAAGTTTCTTTACTCTCTCCACGACATGACATTTCAACACTGTTGGGATGCGTGCCTTTTCCCACACATCCATAACATCTCTAGCAGTCAACAAAGCCGCTGTTTTCACCTGTTGCTTTTTATTGATCTTGTAGTTCATAAACAATGCTAATGTTTCCCTTTTAGATGGAAGCTGGGTTTCTTTGAAGGACTCTATAGGATGTCCTATGAGCCAAACAACTGTTTTGTGACGCGTATGCCGCTCCATGAGTGCAACTCAGCAGCTGCTATACAACCACTCTCAGCGAAGGCAGCAAAGATACTGAGTCAGTGACGCCGCACTTACACTGACGCGGCCGCCACAGTGACGTCACAGCAAAGAAATGATTCTAGAATGTTCGGCCACGGCGTCTATAGCAATGAAAGGGATGAGAAGGTTTACGGAAAGAGGTTCAGAGTCTGTTATGACTGCTATATGTTGCTGACTACCATTTTTGATGAAATCTGCAAAATAAATAAATGTACAATAAATACAAACTGAAAAATAACAATATACAAAATGTTCAATGGATGGTAGCAACCTCTAAAATGTCTTCAATTGTGCTGAAATTTTGCATGTTCAGTTTTTACACTAAATTAAATAAAATTAGAGGGTGTCTTCAAGTTTTTGAAATGATAAGTTATTTTGCATCACCCTAATATATATATATATATATTAGTGATGTAGGTCACATCCGCATCCGCATCCGCACATTTTCTCGCATCCGCATCCGCACCCGCATCCGCACTTTGGACTGCGGATGTCGTGCGGATGTGGACCGTTGAGATAAAATGTCATTAATAAGCGGAAATTATCAAATTCTACTATATTAATAGAACTAGTTCATTGTGCGCAAAAGTGATGCAAGCGACAAGACGAAAGGCTGTTCTTGTATGAAGTTACTCTCTTGCAACCTACTTAGATCCACGTTACAAAGCTAAGTTATTTTCACCTAGTACATTAGAACGAGTTAAATCATCACTTGGCAAAGCAGTTGAAGAGCTTCAATCTCTTGAATCTGTCGCTTCGCCCACCCACCAAAAGAATAAAAGTTTCAGTGACAGAACCAACACCTTCAACAAGCAAATCTATCACAGAATCTGTCTCTCAGTTTCTTGAGTCAAGCAGCAATGACGAGACCTACGCGATGTCAAAAGATGTACTAAAAATGATCGAGAGCTATCACCAAGAAAAACGCCTGGCTGCATGTGACAATCCTATTAGTTGGTGGAAAAATACGCAGAATATCTATCCATACTTGAGTAAACTTGCAAGGAAACATTTAGCCTGTCCTCCAACAAACGTACCAAGCGAGAGATTATTTAGCAGTGCTGGATTAATATATGATTAAAAGAGAAACAGACTGGCAGCAGAAAAGGCAGAAAAATTAATGTTCCTTAAGCATAACCTTCCTATAATTAAGTTTGAACATTAAACGATGAACATCTTAGTTTACTTATTTTAATTACTCATTTATAAATATGCCTAATAAAACTTTAAACTTAATATAAATAGTTATCAAGCTAATTAAAGATATCTTTCTATAAGGGTGGAGGTTGGGGAAAGAGGTCGGTGGGGTGCATTTGAGTTGGGTTCACGTCCCGCATCCTGGTAACACAATTATGGTTTCTAATTGTGGCTGAAACTCAACAAAATATAACGAATTTATTGCAGACGAATTCACTAATTGATTTCTATATTAGTTAGATGCTTGATATTATTTTATATGTTCAGAGAAAAGTACAGCAATTATTGTACAATTAATCAATTATACTACATTATAGCTACAGCTCTCTCTATATAATAACTTATTATATACGTTAAACACAACAAATCTCGAATATATCCTAAAAAATAACGAAAATGTAGACATCCGCATCCGCATCCGCATCCGCGGATGTTGAAATTAAACATCCTCATCCGCATCCGCATCCGCGGATGTGAAAAAAATGACATCCGCTACATCACTAATATATATATATAATATATATATATAGATCAGGCTCAAGAATAAAGAGTCAGAGTGAATAAAGTAAATAAAACAATGTTTTAAAATAATTAAATTTCCTGTTTAAGTCCTAAAAGGAAGAAAATAATTTGGAAGGTTCGTCCATAACGGAAACAAAAGCTTCTTCTTTTTCACTGAAGTGACTGTATACGTGTATGATTTCGACCCTTTAAAGTGCGATTTCAAGTTCTCTGAGAACCTCAACGGCCTTGGCTGGAAAATAGCCTTTCAGAATTAACGAAAATTCTGGTGGATTTATTTTAAATTATTTCTCTACGCGTACAAAATGTACAACTTCCAACATGTTTTATAATGTTTTATTGTTTTATAATATATTGTAATTGTTTTATAATATCTTGTAATTATAATTGTTTTATAATATCTTGTAATTGTAATTATTTTATAATATATTATAATTGTAATTATTTTGTAATATGTACCTGTAAACGCGTATTTATTTCCAAGTTATTATTAAGAAATATTGAAGAGCCCCGTTCATGTAGTCTTAATTACACACAACTCAACCTTGCGAATGGAAACATTGTACTGTATTACTAAGGGTCTAATTAATATTCTCTCAGAAACATTTTGACCTCGCTATGATTCACAGCGCTCCGATTTTATAAGAGAAACGTCAAATGCTTCATAATAGGAAAATACATAGAGGGGAAAAAACAAAAACACTTAAAATAGGAATGAAAATAAGAATATTGAAGGGAAAGGTCTGGATCACCTGAAGATCAGGGCCCCCAGCCTTTGTTAGTTAGCCTTAGGCTAACTAACGAAAATATCACGACCTAACCTAACCAATCGTCAAGGGCGTACAGTTGACCTAACGAGTGGTTAGGTTAGGTCGTGATATTTTCGTTAGTTAGCTTATAAGGCTAACTAAAGAAGGCTGGGGGCCCTGATCTTCAGGTGATCCAAAGGTCTTAATAAATGGAAATGCACGACAAAATATTGCAACATACTTTGCAAATACAAACTTTTGTTCTCTTAATTATTAATGTGTCTTTATTTGACGTAGAAAACGCTTTAAATGCAAATAGCCATACGCTATGTAGCTCAATTTTGAGAATATATGTATAGCAAGATTAAACAACTGCTCGAACTAAAGTATCAATGAGTTTTGAACGTTTCGCAATCTAACGTATTGCACTCGTCTTTTAAGTTCATGCAACACTATTAAAATTTTACAGACATTTAGCAAGCTGAATATCTAGAGTAGATCATGTAGCATCCTTAACAATTGTACTTTTCTTCCCTTATTTTTCATAGCTCATCACAGTTGTTGCAAATGTACAATTGGGAAAATGTTAGTTTATCACAAAAAAAAAAATTAAATCCACCAAACATTACTAATTAGTATTTTTTTAACTTTACTTCTTGTAAAAAAGTTAGGAATATTGATTTTTAATCTTATTTTTACAAACAGTATTTAAAATCCCCGATAAATATTTATCTTATTTACGGCATAGGTTACTTACATTCTTCATACCCAGACACTAAGATTCATTCGGTGCTACTGTAGTATGCGGTCTACCGTTAAGTTTCTACTGTAGTATGCGGTCTACCGTTAAGTTTCTACTGTAGTATGCGGTCTACCGTTCAAAATATTTAAAAGGAATTGAAAATGAATTGAAAGGAATTATAATTTAATTTACACAATTAAGGAATTATTAAAGAAGTTAAACATACTACTACCGCATACTTAACGGTAGACCGCATACTACAGTACGCCCTTGATGATTGGTTAGGTTAAGTCGTGATATTTTCGTTAGTTTTAACGAAAATATCACGACTTAACCTAACCAATCGTCAAGGGCGTACAATTAACCTAATAATAAAATAAGAAGAAGATAAGAAGCTATAATTAAAAGGTAGACCACCGAATCGTAGGTAGACCGCATACTACAGTAGCACCGATTCATTCTTATGAATATTTGTTTGTGCCTGTATCCTTAGGATGCTTTATGAACTATTTTATTTGGTACAGTATGTTACCATTCATTCAGTTTACGACATAAAAGGGAGCAAGTATAGTTTACGTCCCCCTGTGGTGCCTAGTATAGTTTACATTCCCCTACATTATCCGAGTGTAGTTTACGTTCCTCTACATTATCTGGATCACCTGAAGATCAGGGCCCCCACCCTTCATTAGGTAGCCTTATAAGGCTAACTAACGAAAATATCACGACTTAACCTAACCAATCGTCAAGGGCGTACAGTTGACCTAACGATTGGTTAGGTTAAGTCGTGATAGCCTTATAAGGCTAACTGAGGAAGGCTGGGAGCCCTGATCTTCAGGTGATCCCATTATCCTAGTGTATTTTGCGTTCCCCAACTTTGTCTCCGCATACCTAATCAAATATAACGTTAAAATGAACGAAAATATTACGACTTAACCTAATGAATCGTCAATTTATATATATATATATATATAAATTATAATGTTTTTCTTTTATGAGAGCAAGTGTAGTTTACGTTCCCCTGACGCAAAAGGGGACACAAACTACACTAGGTGAAAGTTGGGGAACGTAAACTACACTAGGACCTTTAGGAGACATTTTTTGGATCACCTGGTTAAGTCGTAATACTTTCGTTAGTTTTAACGTTTTATTTGATGGAGTCATTCAAAAAATAGGATCACCTGAAGGTCAGGGCCCCCACCCTTCTTTAGTTAGCTTTATAAGGCTAACTAACGAAAATATCCCGACCTAACCTAACCAGTCATCAAGGGCGTACAGTTAACCTAGCGATTGATTAGGTTAGGTCGTGATATTTTTGTTAGTTAGCCTTATAAGGCTAACTAAAGAAGGCTGGGGGCCCTGATCTTCAGGTGATCCAAAAAATGTCTCCTAAAGGTCCTAGTGTAGTTTACGTTCCCCAACTTTGACCTAGTGTAGTTTGTGTCCACTTTTGCGTCAGGGCGACGTAAACTACACTTGCTTCCATAAAAGAAAAACAATCCATTCTCTTAATTAAGGACGATACTGTTAAATGATGGAACTGTTAAATACGAACGTTATATCGGTGTAATTAAGTTTAAATATTAACGTACTTATTAGTTTACATAAGTAAACATTCTATAAATTGATTGTTTCTTCTAAGAACGTTTCCAAGAACTTTCCCGTTGAACTTATAAACTTATGGCTAGAAATACACATATATATAATTATAAGTGGCATCTCCTGAAGGCGATAGTAAGTTTATTGGGTGCTACTGTAGTATGCGATCTACCGTTAAGTTTCTACTGTAGTATGCGGTCTACCGTTAAGTTTCTACTGTAGTATGCGGTCTACCGTTAAGTTTCTACTGTAGTATGCGGTCTACCGTTCAAAATATTTAAAAGGAATTGAAAATGAATTGAAAGGAATTATAATTTAATTTACACAATTAAGGAATTATTAAAGAAGTTAAACATACTACTACCGCATACTTAACGGTAGACCGCATACTGCAGTACGCCCTTGATGATTGGTTAGGTTAAGTCGTGATATTTTCGTTAGTTTTAACCAATCGTCAAGGGCGTACAATTAACCTAATAATAAAATAAGAAGAAGATAAGAAGCTATAATTAAAAGGTAGACCGCCGAATCGTAGGTAGACCGCATACTACAGTAGCACCGTTTATTGTATCTTTGTTCCTGTTTTTCTACCTTCATAAACTTCTAGAAGTCATTATCTAAAACAGAGGTAACAAGTTCCGTGAAAATGCTTTTTAAATGTGATTTTTATCATGTTTCCCTAACACATCAAAATGAAATTCCTCAAGGAAAGAATGTGAAAGGTTGGTTGAGATGTAATACAAAAGAGATTGGATTGCAATCCAATAGGACATTTTCATTCTTGTTTACTGACTGTATTCACGTCAGATGTCTTCTGCGTAGATATGATAGTAAATTTCATAAGGTATGTAACAAACAATAGAAAGTTAGAAACGCGATCGGTTAATTATCAAATTCTTAAAATTTAAGAAGTATCATTTTAAGACGGTTTACTACTGTACAACAGGCCAATAAGTCTGTCTATAGACTAACTCAATCAATCACACAGAAACTATCATACTTTTGGCATACCAAAAGTAGGCTCATCCTCTCACAACCACCATAAATGCATGGAGACAGCCTTCTTTACACCTGCGTCGTTTAACGCATTCACCAGTGTTGGAACGCGAGGCTTTTCAATTAAACCTCTCGAGTGAGAAATAGTTTTGGAGCAGTTTTCTTCAACAAGTGCATCATTTGCAGGTACTGCAAAGCGCCTATTAAACTTTGAAAGCATAAATATACGAAATACTTCTTGTTCGCCGGTTTACTAATTAAATCTTTAATTTCTCCTCGCGAAGTTTCATAATTGCTTATTGATAAAAAGACGAAACGAAACCAACTTTACCTAAGAAAGTTTTAGCAACATACACATGAAAAATAAAAGGGGCAGTTATTGTAACAAGTAAAAGTGCCTTTTACTGTGACACAAAACCGTGTTCCGAGCGAGCAATTTAGAGGTCCTAATATACAGGGTGTCCCATAAGTCCGGCATCATAGGAAAAATAATAAAAAAGGCAAAACAAAAGCTTTTATTTACAGAACGTGCTCAATATGTCCACCATTGTTTTCAATACACAAATTCAGACGTGATACCCAGCCAGCAAGCACACGGTGAATGATGTCAGGAATAATGGTGTTACATGCCCCAATAATGCGCTGCCGCAAATGTTCAACACTCCTAATTTTCTCTGCGTATACCAGCGCTTTCAAGTGGCCCCAGAGATAAAAATCTAGTGGCGTGAGATCTGGGCTTCTAGCTGGACATTCTACAGGCCCTCGACGTCCTATCCAATGACCAGGGAATTGTTGGTACAGGTATTCCCTTACTTGGGTGCTGTAATGTGCAGGAGCGCCGTCTTGCTGGAACCATGTTGGGAAATTTCCTTTTTCGTTCAAGACACTGGGAAATGCTTCTTCCTTGAGCATACGTGGGTAGGTGCCTCCAGTGACATGTTCATCGAAAAAGAGGGGGCCTATGATGCGATCCTCCCAAATGCCACACCATACCATCACCCGAGATGCACTTTGTTCCTTTGAAGAGGTATACCAGTGAGGGTTGTTTTGAGACCAGTAGCGAGTGTTCTGTCGATTTACCTCACCATTTCCATAAAAAACAGCCTCGTCACTGAACAGAATGGTGGACGGGAAATTGACATCCCGAGCATAAATTATGGTTTGTAGAAATAGAAAAATATGAATTTCTCCTATGATGCCGGACTTATGGGACACCCTGTATATATTATATATATATATATATATATTATATATATATATATATTTTAGGGTGGTCCTTATTTTTGAACTTTCGAAATTCAATGCGGCTACCCCTGGATATTGTTACTAGTCTCGAAAAAGTGCTTTAAGCGAAACTTTAGCACAATCGGCTTATATTATCTGATGCCACATTGGTTGTCAGTAAGCTACTAGTACACTGATATTGTTATATAGTCTACGGTGTGAAGCACCATATTTGGGGATGATGGGCAGCCGCAAAACCTCAGTGGTGTCGCCAGGAAAGGCAAATGGTATTGGTGTGCCTTGAACCAGAAGAGATTGGGAACCGTGCTTTAGAAAATTTCTTCGACAGCATTAAACTGTTTTATATATAAAATTAACAACACTTTGTAATACGATGTAATTAATTGTTATGCCATAGTCATCCTGCACACCTCTCCTTGTGAACTAAAGATGCAATGAATATTTAGAAATACCCTTCATACATTCTTTTAGCGCCTTCTTTATTTTGTCTTACGCCAGGCAGTTTAAACTTTTAGCGTTAAAAATAAGAGGTAACACAGGAGTAAAACATGTTCAAAATTACATTTAATCGCAAAACATATCCATCTTTGAAGCTACTTTATTGTAATTATAATCTTAGCTTTATAATGTGCAATACTAGGCATATTATGCATTATGCAACCTATGGAACTTATAGGTTACAGTATATTTATCTGGAAGAATTTATATGGTTTTCATTATGTTACATACACTAAAGTTTAGGAATTGTTTGGCACCGTTCAAAAATTACGTAACGCTATTTTGCTAAAACCGGACACCCCCACCCCCCTTTAACGTTCCGTAACGTGTGGGGTCTGGGGTGGGGAGAGAGTTACATAATATCTTAGGGGGTGTCTGGTCTAGCGTTACAGAACGAAGTTCCTGGGGAATCTGGGGTGTCAAGTTTTAGCAAAAATAGCGTTATGTAATTTTTGAACGGCCCCTTACGGAACGAAACGACAGATAAGGATCTTACTTTGGTGCTCTTCCAATACGTGCTCTACCGTAAAATTTACATTCCAATATGTGCTAACTAACGAAAATATCACGACCTAACCTAACCAATCGTTAGGTCAATTGTACGCCCTTGACGATTGGTTAGGTTAGGTCGTGATATTTTCGTTAGTTAGCACATATTGGAATGTAAATTTTACGGTAGAGCACGTATTGGAAGAGCACCCTTACTTTTTTAACAACGAAAGTTACGGAACGAAATAGTGGATAAGAATCCAGCATTTGTTAAAACTGAAAAAGTTACGCTAATGTTACAAATTGATTTCATTTTACATAAATGTTACGTTAAAAAGTGTACCACATGTGAAAGTTATATGTAAACATTTTAAGGAATATAGAAAATTTGGTAGTTTGAAATGACCCTGGAATCGTGCCAAAACTGTATTATGTCCGTGCCTAACAGGATCAAAGTAATTACTAATGCTAAACTCTAAAAAAAATGTAATTCTCTAAAACTTTGTTTGATGCCAAATTTGGCAACGACTGTATAGTGAACAATATGTACTCATATGATCAAAATTATCTATGCACCGTCAGTAATGAATGAATGAATGAATGAACTCAAATATGTAGTAAGTTATGTTTTACTTTATGATCAGGCCGTAAGAAAAAAGGCATTCTCGATTTTTAATGTAAAATGATGATGAAATACCACATACATATATAATAGCATAATGTAAGAAAGTAAAGAAAGTAATTTAAAAAAACTGATTTTAAATTATAACCGTTACTATACATTTTGAATTGATTGGTACTAGTAACTAATTACTCAAAAGGTAATTAATTACGAGTAATTAAAAACTTGTAATTAATTATTTTACAGCTCTGATTATATATATATATATATATATATATATATATATATATATATATAATGATATATAATGAACTAACAAACAATATAAAAGAATATCTGAAATTAAAAGAAATATCTGACATATTGAGAGCCCAGTACTTCAAAAAGCGATAAAGTGGTACCTGACAGAGATGCAGAGATGCCTTTTTTGAAGAGAAATTTCAAGGAGATTATATAACTGATTTGGTTTTACCCTAGAAGATGTTGCACGAGCTATAGGACAAATAAAGTTGCATTTAGCTGCAAGTCCAGGCAAAATCTATAAAAATTAAATAGCTACACTCCTATATTGGATATGGAAAAGATCCCTGGACATGGGAAAAATACCGATCATCCTGAAAAGAGCAAACATTTTCCCTGTATATAAAGGAGGGATAGGTCTCAAGCGAAGATCTATAGACCAGCGTCACTGACGTCTAATCTCACCAAAATATTTCAAAGAATAGTTAGCCAGAAAATCTGACTTTTTGAAGACACTGAAAAGATTCAATGAGAACTACCAGTACGGATTCCGATGAGGAAGATCATGCCTATCACAACTAACAGAGCACTATTACAGTATCATAAACGCACTTGAAAGCAATGAAAACTACATGGATTTTGCTAAAGCGTTCGACAAATGTGATTATGGTATACTGGCACATAAAATAAAACATAGGAATAACAGGAAAAGTGGGAAAATGGATCTACAACTTCCTCAGAGAACGTCAGCAAGTCGTAAAAACCCAAGGTATATCATTATCAGAATCGGAAGTACGCAGCTCAGTACCATAACGAACAGTATTGGCCCCCAGCCCTATTCATTATCATGTTAACAGACATAGACAATGAAGTACCCAACACTTGAATACTGCACAGTTTTGACGTCCCCATATACAAAAAGGAGAAATTAATAAATTGGAAGAAATCCAAAGTAATTTCACAGCCACAGCACTACTAGAAAAAACTTTGTAAATTAAATTTATACAAGGTGTGTTCAAAAAGTTCCCGAACTGGTTATGCTGCGCACGCGTCATGTGATGCATGTTATAGTGTAACTCACTCTGTGTCCAAAGACAGTTACCGTTTGTTGATATCGTATTTTGTTCTCTCGATATTTACGGTTTTTTGAAGTAATTTCGGGTGTTTTGTCGCATTTTGTACATTTGAATAATGGCTACTGTTGAAAATCAACGTGTGTGCATCAAATTTTGCGTTAAGCTGGGCAAGGCTGCTTCTGAAACCCATGCCATGCTGAACACAGCATTTGGCAATGAAGTCTTAAGTCGGACAACCACTTTTGAGTGGACAAGCGCTTTAAGGAAGGCCGAACGTCGACGGAGGACATTGCAAGGGTGGGACGACCTTCCACTTCAAGAACTGATGGCACTGTTGCTTGTGTTCGTGAAATGATTCGAGGGAACCGTAGAATGACAGTCAGGGAATTCGCAGACGAAATCGACATTTCGATAGGATCATGCCACAGGATACTGAGAGAGAATTTGGGGATGCGTCGTGAGTCATCCAAATTTGTTCCACGACTTTTGACTGACGGGCAGAAAGAGCAACGTGTTGTTGTGTCTCAAGACCTCTTTCAACGTGCCAATCTTGATGAAAATTTTCTCAGAAACATCGTTACGGGTGACGAGATGTGGTTGTACGGGTGTGACGTTGAAACAAAACAGCAGTCATCGCAATGGAAGTGCGCGACGTCTCCGAGACTGAAAAAAGCACGGCAAGTCCGATCGAATGTGAAGGCAATGTTGGTCGTTTTTTTCGATTACTACGGATTCGCTCATTACAAATTCGTCCCTAGTTGTCAAACAGTTAACCAACAGTTTTATTTGGAAATACTGGAGAGCGTGCAAGACGCAGTAAAGAGAAAACGGCCTGAAAGTTGGAACGCAGGAACGTGGATGTTGCCCCATGACGATGCGCCTGCACACAAGCGTTGTCAATTCAGCAGTACCTGGTAAAACACAACGTCGTAGTCGTTCCCCAGCCTCCCTATTCTCCAGATCTGTCCCTGGCAGACTTTTTTCTTTTCTCCAAACTTAAATTTGCATTGAAAGGTCGAAGATTTCAAAGTGTGGAAGAAATTATTCCAAATGCAACAAACGAACTGAAGGCGGATGCTTTCAAAAGTGGAAACGCCGTTGGGAACGATGTATATCTGCACAAGGAGATTACTTTGAAGGGGACAACATCAATTAGATCGTAAGTGTTACCAGAAAGTTTCTGTGGGATAAATCCTGGAACTTTTTGAACACACTTTGTATTTACTGGAAAGAAGAAGAGAGAGATACACTTTAATCTATACCTGGAAAATAATAGAAAAACCTGTATCTAACCTCAAACTGAACCCAGTAACCACCCAAACAACAGTGGAAACTAAGAAAGGTAGAGTGTGCAGTGTTCCCAAGCTAAAGACCCTACGAGGGACACCCTCAACACTGAACGAAAATAGTTTGGTTGTCAGGGGGCCAAGACAAGACTTTTTAACCAGCTTCCATAGGACCTCAGGAACGTCACAGGGGTCAAAGTTGAAATCTTCAAAAGAAGACTACATGCGTGGCACAGAGGGATTCCAGATGATTCGAGTGTGCCTGGCTATGTGCGATGAAGATCACAGGAGAGCAACTCGCTCCTCCACCAGGCTAGGTCAAGAGGTGGGGCCAACAGCTTGACTTTCGTGTAAAGAGAGACAGACTCATGGAATTACTACGAGGTATATATATATATATATATATATATATATTATGCGCCTCGGTGGTGTAGTGGTTAGCGTCGCTGACTACCAATCCATCGGCCCCGGGTTCGAGACCCGGCGACGGCAGCCGCCACGCAGCAAATCCCAGCTGTTCATCCTTCCACACAATAAAGAAAGTGGTTGGTAGATAAATGGGTACCCTAGGTGGCCTAGTGGTTAAGACGCTGGGCTGCTGGTGGGGCGTGGTTCGGATTCCACGTTAAACTGTAGGTCTAAGGTGGAGTGAAAAGCTTGACCTTCGTCAGAATGAACAATTCGGGCGGAAGCTAACCAAAGGTACCAAAGATATATATATATATATATATATATATATATATATATATAAGAGTGTCCCAAAACAACGTATACATTTTTTTAAAATTTATAACAGGAGAACCCACTAACAGATTCAGATGATTTTTATTTCTTTTTATAGCCTATAGCCTAAGGAGATACAAAAGCGAAATTGTTAACAGCCTTGGCTAGCCTAAGGAGATACAAAATCGAAATTAGTAATAGCCTTGCCTGCCTACAGTAAACATGGAAAATGGAAGTGTGCGCTTATCATTTGAGCAACGAAAATGGATACTAAAGTCGTATTTTAAAGTTGAGAAGATATCAAAGGTTCAACAACAGTGGAGAGACAATTTTGGAACTAATCCTCCAACTCGACTTACCATTTCACGTATCTGTGAGAAATTTGAAGTATACGGTACTGTGCATGATGTGTACAAGCAAGCGACTGGGCGTCCAAAGACATCAACAGATGCTAACACTTCTGATGAAGTGCTACAGGTATTCAACCGATCACCAAGAAAATCTGTGAGACAATGTGCTCGTGAAACAGGGAAAAGTAAGACAAGTGTCCACAGAATTCTGAAGAATGCTAAATGGAAATCTTACATCCCGAGATTATTACATGCCTTGAATGAGGATGATCCTGATCGCAGAATCCAGTTTTGCGAATGGTTTCGAGTAAAAAACACAAGATGGCCAATTTGCGGACAAAATTGTGTGGTCTGATGAGGCTACATTTAAGTTGAATGGTATAATTAATCGTCATAATTGCACATACTGGTCACAAGAAAATCCACACATTTATGTGGAACGACATGTAAATTTACCGGGTATAACTGTCTGGTGTGGTTTTTCTTCCAAAGGTTTGGTTGGTCCATTCTTTTTCGATGGTACAGTTACCGGCCATAGCTACCTCAACATGCTTCGGGGAAAAGGTTTTCCTGCAATTCGACAGTTATACGGAGATGAGGACATTTACTTTCAACAAGATGGAGCACCTCCTCATTACCATCAGGATGTCAGGAACTACCTTGATGAAACATTTCATTATCGGTGGATCGGACGACGAGGTAGTATCGAGTATCCACCACGTTCACCAAATTTGAACCCACTTGACTTTTTTTTATGGGGTCATTTGAAAAATGAAGTATACAGTAGAAGACCTACATCACTTGAACAACTAAAGAGCACAGTTGAAGAAGCGTGTACAAATATCCCTACAAACATTTTTGTTGAAGTCTGCCAATCAGTGAATCAAAGAGCGCAGTGGTGCATTGACGTCAATGGTCGACATTTCGAACACTTACGTGTTTAAAACAAATTAAACTATCTATTATTTCGAAGTTGTATATTTTACCTATAAAAAGAAATAAAAATCATCTGAATCCGTTAGTGGGTTCGCCTGTTATAAGTTTTTTAAAAATGTATACGTTGTTTTGGGACACTCTGTATATATATATTAGGGTGGAGTGAAAATATTAAACCGTCCTGCCTCACTCATGATTCGGGGTATTGACCCTCTAGAAGTTCTAAAAAGATAATATTTTCTTTTTAGGACCCTCCACCCGCGGCATTTTTTGCCGAAAACAAAATGGCGAAAAGTCATATTTTGAAAGACCCCTAGTATAATATCTATCGGTTTTTGAGAGAAGATATCGCGTTATATTGTACGTTATTTGGTTATAACTATGATAACGAGTAAGTATATTCACACAACACAAGCGATACTTACTAATCACCAACTACTTAAGAACACATAGACGTTTATCTAAACATCAGTCTCACTCGAGGTCAGTGACATTTTTCATATGGCTGATAAGGGATGGGGGGTAGAAGCCGCATGGTACATATTGTAGCATGGGTGGCTACAAAGACTATTGAGTAAAATATGTTTGCATTTTAGTTTTAGAGCTTATGTATAATTTGTTTTAACTAATTCCGTGTTTTGTATTTTTTCAGATTTTCATAATGTGATATTTCTGTAGAAACTTAACCTCAGATCTAAATATTGCAAAATCCCTACTAACTAGACAGTAGGTGAAGCAACATTTTCTGTTCGGAATTCCAAGTGAATTGCCACATAATGTCTTACCCTCTAATATGCAGGTTGGGAGATATTTTCTTCTAGTGAAGGAAGGCTCCTCTGCAAAATTTACAAATAATGATATTCTCGAAACGATAGCAGAAGCATTGGTCAAAGTGTGGAAACGTTCATCAATACCCTCAATCAATAAAAAATCCATAATTAACAAGCTGAAACGCTTTACCGACAAGGTTACGCAACTCAATCGATCCAAAAGCAGTGCGAAGCTTATTGAATTGTTCAAAAAATCATTGCTAGAACTCTTTGACATTTGTGCCTGTAAATGCAACTTCGTTTCGCACCAAGATTTTGGCTGCCGAAAAAGCGGATGTAAAGAAAAACATATTATTTGTGTTTGTCCAAAAGAATCATGAATACCCAAAGAAGAACTGGAATTCCTTGAGGATCAGAGGACTATGCGAAATATGGTGATTGGCGGTGTGGATGTTACCCTTTCAAGATCTATAGCAAAAAAGAAATGCAAGAAAGTTGAAGGAGCAACAAGGAAGTAATCGAAGAAAAATAATCATGCATGAAGAATCCGAAAAGGTAGTCATTGATGATGTGCTTTCACCTGATACTAATACTGATCTCTCTAGTACCGAAGAAAGTTCAACAACTGAGTCTGAATATGAATGCTCCAACATTCAAATAAGAGCCCCTTTACCCAATCTCGCCATGGAAGCCGACAGATTTGGTGTTTCAGATTGGGCTGCATCGGCCATTGCTTCAGCTACTTTGGTTGATTTGAGTTTCATTACCGAAAAAGACAGTGACTTTTTTATTGATCGAAGTAAGGTGAGAAGAGAGAGAGAAATTGAGAAAAACATTACAAGTTGAAGCTGCACAAAGTTATGGTGATGTTAAAGCTTTATATTTTGATGGGAGAAAAGACAAGACGTTGGTAAAGACAAATAAAGATGGTAAATGGTACCAGGATATAATTGTTGAAGAAAATTATGTACTATTGAGTGAGCCTGGTGGAGAATACCTTAACCACTTGAGCCCTAAATCTGGAAAAGCAAGTGATGTATCTGAATCATTGTTCGCTTACTTGAATGAAGTGACACTAGGCCAGAATCTCCAGGTGATAGTGTGCGACAGTACGAATGTCAACACTGGGTCTAAAGGTGGCATAATCCATTTCATCGAGCAGAAGCTGAACCGACCATTGCAATGGAGCATTTGTATGTTATATACAAATGAACTTCCCTTAAGGCATCTGTTTGAGCGATACGACAGGAAAACAACTAGGCCAAGATCATTCAGTGGCTCTATTGGTAATGCTCTTAAGACTTGCCATGAGATGCCTGTGGTAAAGTTCTCCCCAATTACGGATGGGGCCGATTGCATCCCAGTTTTCACAGATGAGCGCATAGAAGATTTAAGTAATGATCAACAATATATGTTCAGAATAATTGGGGCCATAAGAGAAGGATATGTTGTCGGAAGCCTAGAGAAACTCAAGCCTGGATCCCTTAACAAATCTAGATGGTTAACTCTAGCTAACAGACTATATCGTTATTATGTCTCCCAGAAGAATCCCTCCAGAGAGTTACGTAGCCTTGTTCTGTTCATAGTAACAAACTATGGTCCTAACTGGTTCAATATAAAATTTAAACCGTATCTGCCTGATGGACCGAAACATATCTTTGATGCGATAAAAAGGTTCAACCTGTTATCCAAGATATACAAAAAGTTGTCCAACCTTACATATCACAGAATGCCTATTTTGCTCACTCAGAAAATATCCTCCTATCAATGCCGTCAGATAGTGAGCAGAACTTGCACAAAGTTGCAATCGATCGAATAATACAGACAAGAAAGTGTAAGGAAGCCAATACAAGGAAAATTAGAGAATTTAGATTACCAGAATTGAACTTCAAAGCATCACATTGGACAGACATCATCTTCTGGGCTAGGATTGATATCAGTGAACCACCTCTCACTTCTAAATTGTGTCATGAAGAATTGCTTGAGTACGAAACAAAATGTTTCAAAGTTGAGCAATACCCTATTCACACACAGAACGTCGAAAGAGCCGTGAAGTTGGTTACAGATGCATCAGCATCAGTAATATCACAAGAATCAAGAGACGAATTTATTAGGTCAAGAATAAAAAGTCGCTCTCTGCTTCCCTCACTTGAAACCAAAAAGGATCTGATGCCTCTCCTGAAAAAAATAATAATATTTGAGATGAGCGGGTTTTATACCGCATTCAAATGTAATTGATTTACGGCATCCAACCGAGACCAGATACAATTTTATTTCAATACAATGTATGCACAATGGTGTTTTTTAAGTATAGTTTTGCATTATAAAGCGTTTTTTCAATTATTTTTTTTGATAGAACACTTAGTTTTTATGTTATGAGCATATTTTCATTTATGGACAACCAGCTGATGGCCATTTTGCTTTTATGTAAAAATGCGAGAGATGGTTTGAGTTACAAACATTAAATGACTGAATACATCATTTTTATGTTCTAATACACCAAAAAACAAGTGAGGCAAATAAATTTGAAATAAAAAGTTGTGTTTCACTCCGCCCTAATTTATATATATATACCGTATATATAATATATATATATATATATATATAATATATATATATATATACGGTATATATATAGCGGGTGATATTATAAACATATGACATTTTGAAAGGTTTGTATTTCTTTTATTAACTAAAATAAAATCATGAAATTTTTGCTGTACCTTCTCTACACATGGGGAATTAATCTCCTAGTGCAAAGCATGCTTTATGTGATGTCCTCTAAGCTCACGATACTTATACGATACGCTCGATGGAAAACTCCCGTCCAACAAGTTGTGCGGTTTAAGATAAAGAAATATCATGGCCACCAACATCATCAGACCTAAGCCTCTGTGAGTTTTATCTGTGGGGTTATTTAAAAAAGAGACTGTTTAAACAGAATCTACACTCAAAAAAAGAATTGAAAGCATCACTTGAACAAGAAATTTCTCAGATTTCAACAAATATGCTGTCCAGAGTACTGCATGATTTTGTTGTTCGTGTGCAAAGAGATAATGAGCTGATTGGACATCATATCTAACATGTTTTGCACTTAGGGACTAATTCCCTCAAGTGTAGGGAAAGTACAGTAAACATTTGATGATTTTATTTCAGTTAATAAAAATATACATATCTTTTAAAGTGTCAGATGTTAAAAAAATTCACCCGATATATATATATATCATACACCCCTGGAATTTAGTGAATTGAAACCTCCAAGAGGGTATGATATTGTACTCCTGGATCGGAAGGACCGCCTTGAGGTCTTGTCCAACGTTGCCACAGAGCACGACGAACCCTCTGTTCGTTTAAGAGTTACAGTGTAGAGATTCTTCAGTTTTCAAAGAAACACGTCGGTAGTTATGTTTTTATTAAGCAAGTTAATGTTTTCAATCAGTTATAATGAATCAAATTTATCTTCACAAAAAGTTAATAATATGAAAATCTCTTTTATGTTACTGAGTACAGTAATAGTTTAATCTTAATTCTAAGATAATCAGATATACATTAAATGTTGCTTTAGCCTACTGCCTAACCTACAGTCAGAGCTCCAAGCCCGAATTTCCGCATACACAACCGTAAAACCAAATTTCCTAACGAACTGACTTTCCCTCGTCAGCCCGGAGATCCCTTCAAAGACTTCAACCTTGTCCGTTCTGAATCTGTTTTTCCAAGCTTCGGGTTCTTACTGGTAATATTGAATGTATGAGTTAAGTGCTAAGTCCACTGCCTATCCTACAGTCAGACTCCAATTGAAAACCCGTTAATCTTCATATTCCCGTTAACGGACTGAAAACCCGCCATTTCAGCCCGCAGACCCGTCTCCTCGGAATCTGCCGTAAGGGCGCTGAACCCCTTCTTATATATTAGGAATGGTACGTGCCTACACCACCACGCTAGCGGTTGACACCTGTGAACTCTGGAGGAGCGAGTGTCTCACAATCCATTGTGTCTCCCAGGTGCAATCAAAGAATCCGGCTGCGTCACTGGTGTGTGATTTCCGTTCGGGAGGAAATTAGTCATACACTAGCGTGTGACTTATTGAATGAATGAAATTATATAAAAATAATTGTGTCACCAGGGCGCGGCCTTACCTCGATGATAAATCAAATTATAACATGTATAATATACATATATATATATATATATATATATATATATATATATATATATATATATATATATATATATTGTGCCTAATCACAATAGGAAAGAAAATTTATGGAGTTGCGTTTTATTTGTTGGTCGTACATTAATCAGAGAATCATGCAAAGGAAAAACTTGGTGGAAGAAAGCACAGACTGTGATTTAATTTAGCAAATGTAAAACTCGACTCCCAACGGCTTTCTTCTTAATTAAACTCGAATATAAATGTCGCTATCATGGCCTTTTCGTGCCCTTCTTTTCAGCTGTTTACACGTTCCTCAATTCGCAATTTCGCATCATTTTCGCTAGTTTCTTTTCTTTTATCTCTTCCTGAGCCTATGTGCATCTCTTTCGGACACATACATATACATAAATAACATATAGTTTATTGTAAATACACAGAAAATACTTGTTTACAACATCTAAATGTATGATTAATTATTTGTCAACCAATTCATTAAAGTTTTCAACCAACCATGTTATTATTTCACTAACTAATTAAGTTTACTTCCAGAAAAATAAACATTAGTGTAATCGTTGAACGGTTTGATTAACTATTTATATTGGCTGTCAAATAGTAAATTTTTTACGTATCTGACCCTGTTATACTTCACTGTTGTTGCTCTTTTCTTCAATTTCTCTATTTTATGTTTTTTTCCCTTTTCTTTTGTGTATTTTGTCTCTTTCTATCGCGTGCGTGCGTTACTCTTCCGTTTTACAGATTTGCATTTTCCTCGTCCTTAGAACAATAATTACGAGAAGGTACATTATATTTAATTAAAAATTATTATTTACCCTTCGTTATCTTTGATGCTTCTGACCATTTAAGACATGAATTTTCTCTCTCTCTTCATAATTATATATATATATATCCAGTGTGTGTGTATATATATATATACTGTATATATATAGTATATATGAGGTGAATTTCACAATTAAAAACGTGAAATTAATAAACGATACACACCCAGAAGAAAAAATGAAAAGCGATTCCAAGGCCTTCCGAGGCATACTGTTCAATTGATTTTCATTTATCCATGTGGGTGTGAATTATATATACAGGCCCTCTCAGAGATCCAAAGAGGCCCGGGCCGCTTCCAGCTTTTGAGGCCCATAGCTAAACCCAATTATTACTTTCACTGCAAAACATTATATTCAAACCTGAAACTTTCTAGATTTGAAATTCCCCTTAAGCTTGAGGCCCAGGACAAATGGCCATCCTAGCCCCCCCCTCTCATAGGCCCTGTATATATATATATATATATATATAAAGTTTTACTCTGGATGCAAATTGCTTTAAATAAAAGAGAAAAGTACACCTTTTTACAAAATCTTTATCGAAAATACGTCTGTCCCCTAGCCTATTGCTAAGCATAAACAGGTGAGAACTACCCCAAATCTCATGTCAAAATCATCATCAGGTTTTGCACCGTTAGGTTATGAGATATCAAGTTAGATTAGGTCAGGATATTTTCCCCTCCCAGTGATAAAATTATTTCCCTTCATTTCCTCAAAAGAAAGTAATAATGCTATTAAGACGATGGAATATTTAAATTATTTTTATATCATCATGGAAATATTCCAGCAGTGCAGAACTAAGTAGCGTCTTTGTAGTAAATGAACTTTAAAAACATTATTAGTGATTGAAAATAATTTAGCAGATAGTAATTGTTATGAAGTGAATTGTCAATAATGAAACAAAGCCAGTCAATCAGAGAGACTCATTTACTCATCCCTGAGGGCTCCTAGGGTTATGTTGAGATTTCTAATTTGCGTTTTAGGTTGTGTAAAATAACGAATTTTTAGTGGAGTATTTTGCATTTTAAAAACTGTTTGTTTTGTGTACTTTAAAACAGAGACTTAAAAAGGCCTAAACGTATTCTGAATATGAAATATGTAGAAAGTACCACTCGGTAGCTAGAAGGAACAGTGAGAGTAAAGTGAAAGGCTTTTTCTTAATCCCAAGAAGTGTACTTTTTATGTTTCAATTAGTTTCAGAGGACACCTCATGTCAATAATATATATGTACTCTTGAAGTACTTTACTTTTTACAGAATATGTTCAGTTCTTTTTTTTTACTCTCCAATCTAAAGTACACAGAGCGGCAGTTTTCAAGATATGGACTGCTTCATGCAAGTAATAATGAAATCTCTCTCTCTCTCTCTCTCTCTCTCTCTCTCTTTTCAGCCAGCCAGAGCCCTGCTGTATAGACGTATTTGCTGGAACTCTTAACTGATTTTTTGTTTGAAATATATATGGGCATTGTTTATTCAGATTTCGTCCAGTTATATATATATATATAACCTTTGCCTCTCCAGTGGGTTTCAGTATCTTGAAGTAGCTTTATATTTTGGGCAATAATTTTTATTTTATACTTGTCTTAAAAATACCACTTAGGAAGCATCCATGTAGTTTTTGAGCGTTCGAATTTAAGCGAATTTAAGTGGATAATGAATTGCTGTGTATATATAGTAATAATGAAGTACACACCCTCTCTCGATTTTAATATATTTTATTATAAATTTTTAATTTAAAGTTATACTCGTATATTGATTATAAGTTTAAGGAGTTAAAGCCGAAATTATTTAGGATATTATGAAAGAAATTAAGGATCACCTGAAGATCAGGGCCTCCAGTCTTCTTTAGTTAGCTTCATAAGGCTAACTAACGAAAATATCACGACCTAACCTAACCAATCGTAAAGGGGGCACAGTTCTACAGATCTACAGAAGCTAAGGCTAACAAAGACCCTAAGATCCACTCTAAGGTTAGCCCGAGAGAAAGAAGAAAGTAAAGGGTTAAAAGAAGAGAATAAAGGGTTAAGTAAGTAGCAAAACCTATCACTCGTGGGTTAAAATTCATTCAGAAAGAGAGAAAGAAAGACACCATCACTATCCGTCGGCCACTGCCGACAAGTCGGAAAAATAGTCGAAGAGAATACTTCCAGCTGTTTCAGACCAATCCTGCACTCCATGGGGAGGTAGAGGATGCAGCCCACTCTGCCGGAAAGCGGTGAAAGATGAAAAGAAGTAAAATAAGAACGCATTACAAACCATGGAACACATCCTTAACTCAAAGAACAACACATTCTTAACTCAAAGAAACACACACCTCCAGCAGTTGTAAACCGGTCCTCTACTCCATAGGGAGGTATAGGACGGAGCCCACTTCGCCGGAAAAGGGTGGAAGATGAAAAGAAGTAAAATAAGAACGCATTACAAACCATGCAACACATTCTTAACTCAAACATTATCATGCCATGCAAACTACAGACATGCAATGAAGAGAGTTACAGACATGCAAATAAGGAGAGAGAGAGAGAGAAAAAAAAAAGTATAAAGAATAACAAAAAGTGGGTTAGTTTACACTACGAGCTACATCTAAGTTCGTGTTAGTCTAATTTTTTTTCTGGCTTCACACGCTGGTGTCACAAGCTGGCATCATCGTCAACAGACTCATCCTCGATCACCACCCCTAGAGCTCCTGTTGCTAATTGTTTTATTATATTAAACAACGTTAATAATTTTAACGTGGGAGAGGGAAAAGGGTGAGGCTCAGAGGGAAAAGGGTGAGGCTCAGAGGGCAAAGGGTGAGGCTTAGAGGGAAAAGGGTGAGGCTCAGAGGGAGAAGGGAAGGCTCAGAGGGAAAAGGGTGAGGCTGAGAGGGAGAAGGGGAAGGCTCAGAGGGAGAAGGGGGATGCTCAGAGGGAGAAGGGGGAGGCTGAGAGGGAGAAGGGGGAGGCTCAGAGGGAAAAGGGTGATTGTTTTATTATTATATTAAACAATGTTAATATTTTTAAAATGCCTATCTAAACGGTTCTTAAACATATTAACGCTGGTAGAGTTCACGACGGGCGCGGGAAGATTATTCCATTTATCAATTACTTTAAACGTAAAGAAGTTTTTAGCGATATTAGTAATGAAACGTCTGCCACGCAACTTAAATCCGTTATTACGAGTATTGCTATTATCGAAAGTGAACAGTTTGTCAAAATTTACGTTATCGATGTTATTAACGATTTTGAAAACTTCAATAAGCTCCCCTCTTAATCTCTTAGTTTCGAGTGAATGCAAGTCTAACTCTTTAATCCTATCTTCATAAGGCTTGTTGCGCAATGACAGAATTAGTTTCGTGGCACAACGCTGAACCCTTTCTAACCTATCAATATCCTTACGCAAATACGAGCACCAAAACTGAACGGCATATTCTAAATAAGGCCTGACTAGGGACTTGTAAAGTGGCAATATAATATTCTTCGATTTAAATTTGAAATTACGCGCTATGAAGCCTAACATCGTATTAGCTTTAGCGCAAGACTCCAGGCACTGGTTCCTAACTTTTAAATCCTTAGATACGCGTACGCCTAAATCTACTTCTTCGTCAACGCTCGCTAACTCTCTATCATCCATCGTGTACGTGTAATTATTGTTACGAGAACCTATATGCAAAACTTTACATTTGTCTACGTTAAATTGCATCTGCCACTTATCCGTCCACTCCATAATCCTATTTACATCGTCTTGGAGCCTATTTCTATCGTCCTCGTTAACAACCTTACCGCCTATTTTAGTATCGTCCGCGAATTTTGATACGTTACTAGTCAAACCTACATCTATGTCGTTAATGTAAATTACAAATAGCAATGGGCCTAACAATTGATCTAATGATTGGTTGGGTTTGGTCGTGATATTTTCGTTAGTTAGCCTTATAAGGCTAACTAAAGAAGGCTGGGGGCCCTGATCTTCAGGTGATCCGAAATGAATTTCATATTTGAAGATAATGTGATTAAAATGTTAATGTTTACTTATTGAAAAATGTTAACATAATTAATAAATACTTTCATATACTGAGAATAATTTAAAGGAAGGTGAACTTAAAAATACTTCCAATCTTTGGGTAAATTAAGTGATAGTCTTAAACTTGTTCAGGGTGATCAGATCTATTATATAATTATTATAGTATATCTAATTACTATTTTTCCGCCTGTAAAGCGTGCACGCTTGCTAAAGTCAGTTTAGAAATGTATGCACCATCCGTATTTAATAGTGAAATTATACTCAGCTATGAAAACTTTATACATATTTGCAGTGGTGTAGTGCTAAATAAAGAAGTGAGGGAACGCATTTTGAAAGTGTTACTCAGATGCGGGGGGGGGGGACAATGGCGAGCGCGGCGAGCCCATACAGCCGGGGGTCCGGGGACACTGTAAGCCCCCCGGGAAATCTTTTGAAATCTGACCAATTTCAGGGATATTTTGAGGTCATATGCACTGGATATTAGGATATATTCCAAGGTTGAAGATGCAGTATTTCCAGTGACATTAGATATATGACATCCAGTACGATCAATAAAAATAGCTAACAACTACAACTGGAATGATTAACTAAAAAAAAGTTAACAACTGGTACGCCGTGGTGACTGTTTCACCAGATCTTTATAGGCTAGCATTGCCTCAGTCGAAGCTAAAAGAAATGAAACAGTTAATGATTCTTTCTCATATTTCTTTTAGGGGTGGGAATTAAAATTTCATGACGTTAGAGATTTGTAAGTTCGGATTTATTTGAAATAGTGAGGGAACGCCGTTCCGTCTACCAAAAAAAGTAAGGGAACGCCGTTCCCACGCGTTCCCACAGCACTACACCACTGGCTATAATTGAGTCTTGGCTTAAAAGTACAGATAGGGATAATGAAAATTCTAATCTCACCAATAAGTTAAGTTAGGTCATATTGAATTAGGTTAGGTTAGTTAAGTTAATTTAAGTTAAGAAAGCGTTGATGATTCTGACTTGTACATAATTTGAAGCTATTACCTAGAGCAGTGTTCCCAAATTTCTTTGACTAACAGCACCCTCAATCCATTCGTTATGTTTTACCGACACCCCTCTTCTTACAAAGTGAATGGATCACTCTATCAAACAGAATATTTTTCAGTGAGAAGGATTTTGAATAGATATGATTGTTAACGATCCAGAGTTAATTTAATTAAACATTGGAACATGAAATGCTAATTTCTTATTGTAGTCGTACATTTCCAAAAACAAAATTTAGAGTAAAAAATTATATAAAAAAAATCAAAATCGCTGGTCACAAAAACTCTAAACTTGACACCGAAAGGCTTGGAGAAAGGCTTTAAAAGGCTTTAAAAAGCGCTTGCCGCAATGAACAACACGAAAACTCGAGATTTTGAGGTTTTACACTAACTTGACATCACTGCTCGCTGCGGCGCCAGTGCGGGCCCTTGCCAACGCCACTCACACCAACCTTTTCTTGCGTCACCAACGGTACCTCATGGACACATCTACGGCACCCCGTTTGGGAACCACTGACCTTGAGGCTCAATATAACCACGTCTGATCCGTTTTTGTAGCTCATCACCGCTGGGAGAAACGACACTTGAAATTTCCTTTTCAAAGAATTTTTTCTTTAATTATTATTATCCATGTAATAAGTGTTTCGTTAGTCTGCATGACAGGCATCTAGGTATGTGTACATAAGGTCAAGTTATGTGATTCATCTTATCAGAAGGAAGATGCACCCAGTGGTGGAATTCAAAAATTTCAAGAACCGGTTCGCCCTCCCCTTCCCCCCTTCTCCTCTCCCTTCCGTGTCAGAAATGAAAACTAAAAAATGTTTTTATTGAAATTCTTTATTTAATTTCCTTTTAAATATTTCCAAATCGCCTCCAAATCGAACTCGAGAAATTTTAGGAACCGGTTCGCACGAACCGGTGCGAACCGGCTGAATGCCACCACTGGATGCACCCCAATTTTGGGTTCCTTTTTTGAAGATTGTATACAGATGCATTTGTTCTTTTTATGATACTTTTCAAATAACAAACACATTCATAATACTGAATTCTCAACATAAACTGGACCAAGTACCTGAGTATCTTTAGTTTTCAGCCTTCCACCATCACATTCCATGCACACACAGACTCAGCAAGAAATAGGGCGTTTAGTAAACGTCATAAACGTATATAAAACGTGAATGAAATGTTTGTGATGTTTATGCAAAAAACTTCACTTTTTTCCTTTGTGAAGGTCAAAATATGAAAATATAAACCCACTCTAATAGACAGAGTTTATTTCCACAACAGTTTCGATGCCCACTGGCATCCTCCTCGGGTGGATACAGTGGGCATCGAAACTGTTGTGGAAATAAACTCTGTCTATTAGAGTGGGTTTTTATTTTCATATTTGTGATGTTTATTAAATGTCCCATTTCTTGCTGGTGACGCACATACACATAAAAAAATGCAGGGTCCCCAACTAATTCAATCATATTTACTGTTGTTACACTAGTTTAATCATATTCTAAGTTAATTTTCATATTTTAAGTTTTCGGTTGGATTATTAATCAAATTTAAGAAGAAAATGGTAAAGTATAGTAATTTCTTTAGGTAACCATACAAAAATCACGGAGCTTTTCTGAAATTTGGACTGTTTCCGATTGTTTTGAAAATAAGATATTTAATGTAGATTTTTACGCTGATTTAAAAAAATGTAAGTCTTTTTTTGGAGAAATGAGTGGTTCAAAAGTTATGTTTGTTATTGTAATTTTGTATTAGATCAAAAACTATAACAATACATGAAAATTAAACCCACTCTAATAGACAGAGTTTATTTATTGTGGAAATAAACTGTGTCTATTAGAGTGGGTTTTTATTTTCATATTTTGACGTTCACGTAGAAAAAAGTGTTTTTTTTTACATTTATAACAATGCAACTGAAAACTAACACAAGAGTTACTGTATTCTTTAGTAATATTGGCTTATGTCACTAAGCATTTGTGTGAATAGATTTCGACCGTTCTTTTTCTGTTGCCACATGAATTCGCCCAAGAAGGTGTCAATCATTTGCCGGTGAGTCCCTGACTGTCTCTTATTCCTTCGTTTGGCCTTATTCCACATAGATTCAACGCCTTGTGTTAGGTTCGGTTAGGTTAAGTTATGTTAGGTTAGGTTAGGTTAGGTTACTTACCTCTCTTAAGTAGTTGTTGAAGTCTACAACTGCGTTGTGGCCAATGTACAAAAGATTTTTCTACAGTAACTATAGGTAAACTAGTACACCATGTAACTTTTAAAATAGTAACTATACGTAAATTAGAACACTGTGTAACTTTTAAAATAATAATTTCTCCAAAATATGACTTACATTTTTTAAATCAGCGTAAAGATCTACATTAAATAGCTTATTTTCCAAAAAATAGGAAACAGTCCAAATTTCGGAAAAGTCCCAAAATCACTGTTGTGCCTATAATTACCAGTCCATGAAGTAATAAATATTTTTGTTAGTATTATTAGTACTTTAGGATCACCTGAAGATCAGGGCCCCATGTATTCTTGTTTTTTGCTTTACAGTACCAAATATAATAATAAATTAAATTGAATGCCCGAGTAGGTCAACTGTACGCCCTTGACGATTGGTGAGGTTAAGTCGTGATATTTTCGTTAGTTTTAACGAAGATATCATTTAGTAATTAAGGCTGGGGGCCTTGATCTTCAGGTGATCCGTACTTTATATTAATAGTTATATAATAGTATTATACTATATATAAGTTATATTTCACTAAAATTTTGTGAAGCAACGTTAAATAAATAAATAAAATTTTTACTACCCCGAGTTTCGAGCGCTCATGAATGCAGTGGAAAGAGCCTTATTTTATATTATATAGAAAATGTTTTTCAGTTTGTTTGCATAATCAAACGCCTTTAAAAATTATTTAAACATAAAAAGGCTTTATAACTCTGCAGTAAGTTAATTTTACTTTTCATTTTAACATTTATATATACCTATGAATCAAAAGTTCATGCTTAATTTAAAGAACAATTATATTTGAAAAAAAACAAAGGGAATTCACGCAAAACAAATAATAAATCAGACCACTACTGGGCATTACGTTTGCAATAGAAATAATTCTACCCTAAATCTTTTCTAACCTTTGAGCCTCTTCCGCATGTGCACCACCAATTTCAGTGCACTTGAGCCACCTGAGCACAATTTCATTAGTAACAGAGCAATATTCTTGTAGAAATTCAGCAAATAACAGCGGTTGTACGTTATTCAAAATTTCGGGTCAAATTTCGAGGCTTTGTTGCAAAGCTTATGATTTCACATAACTCCACAAGTAGAAAACCATCAAGAAAGTGCTGATTTGAAACCTGTTGAACCTCAGATGCGAAATGAGGTGGAATAGCACAGTCCTGATGAAAGCCAATTTCATCGAAGCCATCTTGGGAAACAGAAAGACCCAATGATTCCTTTGGACGAGAGAGCACACCAAACGTGAACGATATACACTTGGGTTTACAAGTCCTCAGATTCAACATTTATGCCTGTTAACTTTTTTCCAGACATAAAATATCACCCCATCAGGAAACCAGATGCTGTCCATGAGATAGATCACGCTTAACATGATAAATTAAGGTCTCGCACATTTCTCCTCTTTGGTCTTAATCCATATCATGTAATTCATGCACCATCTGGATTTTAGATGGTTTCACTTTATTGTCCTTCTTGAGCTCTCGCTGGATGGTAGAATATAACTCATGCCCAATTCTAAAGTTGCACGTTTAATGGATTTGTTCTGACAAGCAGAAACGCTTCCTCTACCACTTCCTGATTTTCTTCTGTTTAAATTAACCTCAGACATCCACTACGAGGTTTGTTCATGACCAAACCAATATCTAGAAAGTTCTGATGTGTGTTACGTATTGTTTGAAATTTGCGTTGGACTAATTACTGTCACTGAGCTTAGATTATCCGTCCAAATGGCTATCTTGCACCGCTACGGAGGTGACTATTCTTTTACCCTCTTGACAAGGCACTCAGAGTTTTTGTTTAAAAATAGTCCCCACCACTGCTATTTCAAATTAAAGACAAATTATCGTTCAGAGTTTCCGCTCCCTGTAAATTATACATATATATATATATATATATATATATATATATATACATACAGGGTGAGTCACGACGAAATGTCATAACGTCGGGAGCTTATAACTGAGGTCATTCCCAGTCAAAAACTCATACGAACATAGGTCCGATTCTTAACGGTTATGGAGCTATGGATGTTTGAATGTTTAAAATAAGAAGAAGCGAACAAATAGCTGCTAAAGTTTTTGTTCGTGAATTTACAATAACTGTTCAAAATTACTACCTTCGGCCTCATTGCACATCGCGGCTCGTCTGTAAATCGCGCGTGTAGCTCGCATTAGCTCATTACGATTGTCCTTTATGAGGGCTGCAGCATCCAAAATGCGACGGAGCAATGCATCTCATGTTTCCACTTTTCTCTAGTACACCAGCTCTTTCATGCGCCCCCACAGATAAATATCTAGACGGGTTAGGTCCGGAGACCTGGGTGGCCAATTTTGTGCACCACCACGACTGAGCCATCGACCAGGGAAGCGATCATCGAGATGCGTTCTCACTGCACGGCCAAAATGGGGAGGAGCTCCGTCTTGTTGGAAGTACATACGCAATCGTGTTGCCAAAGGTACATCTTCTCACAGTGGCGGCAGTTCGTCTTACATAAATCGTAGATAAATGTCACCTGTAAGACTACCTTCGAAGATAAACCGACCAATCAGCTGACCGTAGAGAATACCACACCACACATTGACACTGAATCGATGTTGAAAATTACTTTCCACAATGGCATGAGGATTCATTTCTGATCACACATGTGAATTGCGAGTGTTGTTGACACCGTCGCGGGTAAATTGAGCCTCATCACAGAATAAGACGTATCGATGCAATTGTCGATCGGCATTGTTCCAATTACAAAATTCCAGCCGTTGGGCACGATCCCCAGGTTGGATGGAGGTGATGAACGCGCTGTACGTGGTATGGATACATACCTTCTTCGTGTGACGTTCTACATACTCTCGTTTGAGGAACTCTAAGACGTGTGGAAATCCTTCGCGTACTAACATGAGGATTCCGCAGTACCATCTTAAAAATATTTTCTTATTCAGCCACATCTTGTTGTACCAGACGCTCAGATAAAACAGTAACGCTAGGAAATGAACCGCTCTCTCGCAATCTTCGGAAAACGTTGCTAAACACTCGTCTATCAGGAATTCTTCTATTTGGAAAACGTCACTGGTATTCAGCGACAGCAGCAGCAGTATTTCCATCGCAGAATCCATAAACATACACCATATCGGCATTTGAAAACTTAAAAGGCATACTGAACGTACAAAACATCAACTGCACGCTGTGAAACACAACACTCTACTGCGTAGTTAGATCGGTTCGGTAAGTAACTGTCAATTCAGTTCAAGGTCACGCATGCGCATGCTTGAAATTCAAACATCCATAGTTCCATAACTGTTAAGAATCGGATCTATGTTCATATGAAGTTTTTGACTGAGAATGACCTCAGCTATAAGCTCCCGAAGTTATGGTATTTCGTCGTGACTCACCCTGTATATATATATATATATTACTTTAGGTTACTTTAGGTGAGTTATATATATAAATAATTTTCTGTATTTATTGACATATTTACGTTTATAAAAGTCTTTATTATTCTATTTGTTTTAATTTAGTTGGTTAACTAAGAATAGTAAAATAAGTTTTTATCTCTGAAGTTTTGTTTATTTTTGTTCGTAAATGGTACATAGGACATTAATTGAGTTATTATTTAATTTTTACTGTCTAAACATACAATTAAGCTTTCTTCATTTTCTAATATCTACAGCTTCTCCGGGGAAGCTGAGTTTAAGTACTCAAAGGGAGACGCTTTCCTCTCGCTTCGATTAAAAGACTTTCTTGTTTGGTGTGGGGAAAGTAAAGGGCAGTCAAACAGTGATCCCGCCGACAGAGCACCGGAACTCTACTGCGCCAACTTTTAACGCTTGACTGAGTTGTCTTCACGAATGATGGCGTGAGTATCCACTAACCTTTACCTTTACCTATATACATTGTAAAACGGTAATTTCTCGCTCTCCATGGAGTGGGTGTAGCCTGGTAGTTCGATGTCCGGTTGCCATATAATAACACAAAATTATCATCGGGAACGTGTTGTCTTTCCAGTCCCAGAGGTCTGGAACTATTATCTTTCATGAAAGAAACGATAGCATTCATTAGAAAAAATTTCTCTTTCTGCAGAAGCCAATTCTATTCTACTTGCTGACTCTTTTGCTACAGTCGTATTAGTCCCCATGTTCATTTTAAATTCACAGACTTTTCGATACCTCTGTTATTTAAAACATCACCAAAAAACGCCACTGGCTTTATTTTACCTGTTTGATTACACTATAGATTCCCATCTTTGAAATGTCAACTGTCATTTGTTGCAGTAAACAAATACGTGAAAATCGTACATGCTTTTAACATAGGCAATTTTACCTGACAGAATGTATTCTTAGTGTCTATATAGTTTAAATGTGCATCGCAGTTCCAGTATTAAAAGATATAAGATACTTTCAAGATGTACTGAAAGGCATCTTCGATGCAATATGCAAAAATACAACAGTGTCTTCGACACATCATCTCCAAATGAAGATAAGATTCACAAGAACACCTGCCACAAAATATTCACGAAACACACGATACATATTATTGTTGTGACAACCCCATATCATAAAACTGATATCATAAAATGTATGTCTGCTAATTTTATTTTTAAAAAGAAAAAATATGAGGCCACGGTGAAAAAAGAATAATGACGAAGACGAACTCTACTTGAGGCTCCATGTTTTACGTCAGTCTTCGCTTTATATATATAATATATATATATATATATATATCCACCTGCCATCGACGCCTTTGAAGGTATACTACCTCATTTGACAAATTTTTATGGTACCCATTCCTCTACCAGCCAAATGAAGGAAGAACAGATGGGTGCACTGCGCGCCGCCTGCTCGCGTCGGGAATCGAAATCGGGGCCGATAAATCTGTAGTCAGAGATGCTGACCATAACACCACTATATATATATATATATATATATATATATATATAATCTTTTTAGGATCTTCGGATCGACCTGTGTTCGACCTCTCTGTAGTATCCTACCTCATTTGCATTTGGGGGATTTGAAGGTATTTTGGTTTTGAAAGGACTGAGGTTGGTATGCTGGAGGTTACTGTTTTTCGGCATTACGTTAAAAAGTTTTAGGTCTCTTATTCTGAAATTATTTCCATCTTCGTTTTCATGGCCCCTTGTTACATCGCAGCTACAGCTACAAAAACCACCGGTTCTCCTATTCCAGTGTGTTTTCACTTCATTTATTAAGTTGTGAACATATTCCTCGAGTGTTTTACATATGTATATTATTGTGCATCGCTCACATCTTCTTTCCAAAGAGTTTCAAGGATTGGAGACGTGACCAGTAGTATTCATCGTTCGATTCCTCTATCTTAGACGTAAAAGTCCTTTGTTTGGCTTCTGCGTTTGTAATGTCGTGCGTTTTCTGTATAAACTTCTGAGTACATACTGAGCACTACTCACTTATTGGTAGGACTAAACTCTTCTATAGTTGAGCATAATGTTTGCTTTTCTTTTACAGATGCTTCTCCAGATAATTTCCATTATTTTTGTAGCTGTAATAATTTTCATGTTACAGTGTTCTCTGAATTCTGCATCTGACGACATTATTACTACAAGATCCAAGATTTGTGTTTTTGGTGTTATTTATTTGTCTTGCATTGTTGTGTGTATCCTTTATGATGTAGCTTACCATATCTTACGAGTTAGAATTTTTCTTCGTTAGACTTCATAGTGTCGTCTTGCGTCCACCTGAATAGTGTTTCAATTGCTTAGTTTTCTATGTCACCTTCATTTGTTATTTCCTTGCACATCTTTGTGCCGTCCGCGAAGCACGAAACGACTCTCTTTAATATCTGCATCTACAGTATGTCTGCAGTCACCATTATAAACAGCAAGGGAGCTAATACTGTACCTTGTGGAACAGAGCTGACGACTTCTGAGAATTCAGATTTAATTTCATTTGCTAATATTCTTTCGTCCCAGTTTTCCAGTGATTCCTGTTTTATACAGGGTGTCCGAGAATTATCTGTACAATTTTTGGCTGTTATTAAAAGTCAACCATGAAGTGTAGAAATTCCAGTGTTGTCCCATTTTACAGAGAATCTCATTAAGTTTTTTCTGATACCAAGTTTTGACAAGTTTTTTAGAAATTCCAGTGTGTCCGAACATTATCTGTACAATTTCATCTTTTAATAAAATTCTTGATAACACACGTAAAATTCTTAAACAAGATTATTTAGAATCTGTATTTTCAAAAGTTTCTTTTATTAAAATAACGTTGTTACAAACATTCGATATGTGCACCATTAGTGATTCGCAAAACATCCAATCGATACTCCAAATGTTGCCATGTACTCTGCAGCATATCCACATCAATTCGCTCAATAGCAGCTGTGATTCTTGCTTTTAAATCATCAATGTCTGTCACCCGCGTACATTTCTAAAACACTTATCAAAACGTGGTATTAGAAAAAACTTAATGAGATTCTCTGTAAAATGGGACAAGACTGGAATTTCTACACTTCATGGTTGACTTTTAATAACAGCCAAAAATTGTACAGATAATTCTCGGACACCCTGTACATATATATTTTTTTAAGTTTGTGTGCTGTAATCCCAGGATTGCATTTTTTCTTAGTACTACCTTTGGAATGCTGTTGTTACTAATTTTATTATGTCTCGTTTCAGTCCGTGTATTATTGTTATTTCTTAATTACCGTAGTAATTTTTGTTTTTAAAATTTATTGTTTAATTAGCTATATCGTTGATTACCTTGATGGATACTGTACCTTTTTTATGGGATCTTCCTCCTATCAATGAACATTATCGTTATCATTATCATCATTTTTGTTGCCATATATATTTTGGTCTTTTCACTACGTGTACTTTTTATTTTTATCCCTTGTTTTGTAGTCTTAGCTGTGGATAGTTTTTATTATTATTATTTCAGTGCGTCTTATTTTTATTCCCTTTTAGTCCTAATTTTGTATTTTATAAATTTATTATTGTTTGATTTATCTTATCGTTTATTACCTTCAAGAATATTGCATTGTTTTATGGGATTTATATCCTCCCAGTAAAGCTTATCATTATCGAAGGCTTTAGTAAAATCCGCGTATATTACATCTATATTTTATACTTCGACACAACGCTTCCAGTATTTTCTCTTGGTGGTCTAATAACTGTGATAGGCATGATCTTCCAGCCCTGAATCGATGTCGGTTCGGATGGAATAATTTTTTTTTCTTGTAGTTAGAAAACAATTTTGTCTCATTGCCCGCTGAAAGCATTTTATAAGGTAGAAGACGAGTTCTGCTGGAATATAATTCTTAGGCATTGTTCTTTTACCTTCTTTCAATAAGGGAGCGATGTTAACGTTCTTTAATGGGAGTGGGATTTGTCCTGTGTTGAGTGATTTTCTCCAGAGAAAGTATTAGTATTTGGCTGCATATTTTCAGAAACATGGCACTCAATGTTCCTGGCCTTTGTGCTGAATCTATTTTGTATATGTGACAGAGCCTTAATTATGTTCCCTTCCGAAAATTCAAAATTTATTAAGAGATTCGTGTCCATACCTGTTCTTGACTGGTTAGTATCTATGTCAAAATATTTATTTGGATTTTCTATTTTCGTCTCGGTCTTAGTTAGGGGTGCTGAACACGGTTAAATTGTTCTCTAACAAGTTCAATAATTTTTCTGTCATTTGTGTATTCGTTTACTCCCTCTTTTAACAGACCAACATTTTCTTTATATTTCATCTTTCTTTTCGTGAGGTACCTTCTTTTCCTCCTCGTTTGTCCTGCGGATGAGTGTTTGTTTAGGGTCCTTTCCTGTTTCGCATATTTTTTCTAGGTTCAGCCTCCTTGCATCTGTTTTGAATTCATAGATAATTTTAATGGTTTCTTTCTGTTACACAGGCCTGCGACTGAGAACTTTGTAAGAGTTGTTTTCTTAATAACAACTGATTTTATATAATTCACTTACGCTGATTTTGAATAAGGTGTCCATTTTATTCTATTACGTAAGGATTTTCTGCAGACTGGAAAGGAAAAAAACAACATAAATAAAAATTATTTATTTCACTTTACATTATGTACCTATTCTGCTTTGTTATACTAATTACAAATGCAAACAACTTTAAAAAGAAGAAGACTATTAACGTCAATTACATATTCATCTTTATTTGTCCTGGGTTTTCTTGTGAGATCTATGCCTTTTAGTCTCGAATGTACACGTTGTTTCTTTTCTTTTATGTAATAATTCTGGAGTATCCCGTTTCAACATCCAGCATAATCAGCTATTATGCTAATGTCCCACCTTTCCTGATATCTCTTTCCATTTCTTTGATGTCTTGGTGAAACCGTTCTTCTTTCTTCGCTGAGTGCTCCGAGATTCTCAGGGAAGTAATCCAAGTGTGAATGTAAGAAATGTAATTTTAAACTCATATTACAACCCAACTCTTTGAACTTATTTAGCATGTTGTTCACAATGTTTTGGTAATTTGGGTCCTTGTTGTTCCCCAAAAATTTGCTGATAATATCCTTAAAAGCAATCCACGCTTCTTTTTCAAGATTGTTCATTGTTCTTTCAAAGTGTTCATCCAAAGTCAGTTTTCTAATCTGGAGACCATCGAAAATTCCTTCTTTCTATTTTGCTTCCGAAAGAGTTGGGAATTTACCACACAGATACTTAAAAACAAGCTGCATCTTCGTCCAAGGCCTTAACAAATTGCTTCATCAAGCCCAATTTTATGTGAAGCGGAAGTAAAAGGAAGTTTTCCTCGTGTCAACCAAACTTTCATGAATGTTTTTAGAACCAGGTGTCAGATTGCCTCTGCGTGGCCATTCCTTTCTTATCCAGTGCTGAGTTCTTGCTCGACTATCCCATTCACACAAAAAACATAGAAACTTTGTATAAACTGGTTGTTGACCTAACAACATACAAATCACTTTTAAGTCTCCACAATGTAGCCAACCGTGTTCTTTGTATTTAACCTTAGCTAGAAGCTCAAGATTTTCGTACGTTTCCTTCAAGTGAACCGAATGAACCACAGGAACGGATGCATACAAGTTACCGTTGTGAAGGAAGACGCCTTTTAGACTTCTTTTGGAGGAATCACTGAAAAGTCTCCACTCATTTGGGTCGTAGACTGCAGCGCCTAGCTTAAGTATTAATTCCGAAACATTGCTGCAATATACCAGTGAATTTTCTTGAGAAAAATATTGGATGAATTCTTTTTCTCGATTTATGTACTAGTAAAATGACGTCCCGGGAGAAAGCAAGTTCATTGCACGAAGTCTGGATCCCAAAATCTCAGAAGAATCCTTCAGGAGACACAAATCTCTTACCAAATCATTAAGTTCACTTTGTGTAAACAATTGGGGTTCACCAGATGTTTCGGTTTGAAAACAATCAATATCATCGTTTCCATCGTCATCAGACACCGAATCAGATGAAGTTATATCAAGCGTATTTGGTTTAGTAGGTACAGGTATACCAGGTCCATGAGCAACAGGTCTTATAGCAGACTGAAAGTTTGAATAAGAAATTTCCTTTTTATTTTTAGTATTGTAGCCTTGCACGTTACATGAACAAAAATAGCAGTCATTGCTGTGATTTCTAGGCTCACGACAGACTATTGGTATCCCAAGAGGTAAAGAATCCTTTTTACCTTTACTCCACAGTCTAAGTTGTTCAACACAAACACTGCAAACTTTATCTGGAGCCCATGATTTGTCTTGATCCCCAAGTTTCATTCCGAAGAACGCATAGTATGCTTTCTTGACGAAGTCTGTAATATTTCGCCTTTGTTTTTTCACAGTAAATTTTCCACAAATATAACAGAACATGTTTGGGCTATTTACACACCCTCTGGTTGCCATAGCGACAAATAAACAAATTTCAAAAGAGAAATATAGTCACCGCGCACCTTTGAATAATAAAGAACTATAACCTCGCACGCACTAGACAGACTAACTCATCATGTGGCTTGTCAATCACTTATATATTAGCGGTGCGTTTCTCGAATGTTCTAGAAGACGCTCTGATGTCACTTCTGATCTGGAAGCATTTATAGGCAGTAGTTTTAAATCAAAATTTAATTGAGTCAATTTTAATGATAATTACTTACGTATGTAATAGGAAATATGACATTTTGTGAAAAATCTGTACGTGACGGCGAAAAATGAATATTATTTTCGGAATTAGCGTGCAAAAACTACTATATAAGTGATAAAATATTTCGGACAACAAAAACATCGCAGGCCTGTGTTATCTAAATAACGTTCTAATTTTTCTTTCAAGTTTGTTTCAGTTTCTTTTTCCTCTCTTTTGACAGTGCTTCAGCAGTACATATATATATATATATATATATTAGTGATGTAGGTCACATCCGCATCCGCATCCGCATCCGCGGAACATCCGCACATTTTCTCGCATCCGCATCTGCATCCGCATCCGCACTTTGGACTGCGGATGTCGTGCGGATGTGGACCGTTGAGATAAAACGTCATTAATAAGCGGAAATTATCAAATTCTACTATAATAATAGAACTAGTTCATTGTGCGCAAAAGTGATGCAAGCGACAAGACGAGAGGCTGTTCTTGTATAAAGTTACTCTCTTGCAACCTACTTAGATCCACGTTACAAAGCTAAGTTATTTTCACCTAGTACATTAGAACGAGTTAAATCATCACTTGGCAAAGCAGTTGAAGAGCTTCAATCTCCTGAATCTGTCGCTTCGCCACCCACCAAAAGAATAAAAGTTTCAGTGACAGAACCAACACCTTCAACAAGCAAATCTATCACAGAATCTCTCTCTCAGTTTCTTGAGTCAAGCAGCGATGACGAGACCTACGCGATGTCAAAAGATGTAGTAAAAATGATCGAGAGCTATCACCAAGAAAAACGCCTGGCTGCATGTGACAATCCTATTAGTTGGTGGAAAAATACGCAGAATATCTATCCATACTTGAGTAAACTTGCAAGGAAACATTTAGCACGTCCTCCAACAAGCGTACCAAGCGAGAGATTATTTAGCAGTGCTGGATTAATATATGATGAAAAGAGAAACAGACTGGCAGCAGAAAAGGCAGAAAAATTAATGTTCCTTAAGCATAACCTTCCTATAATTAAGTTTGAATATTAAACGATGAACATCTTAGTTTACTTTATTTTAATTACTCATTTATAAATATGCCTAATAAAACTTTAAACTTAATATAAATAGTTATCAAGCTAATTAAAGATCTCTTTCTATAAGGGTGGAGGTTGGGGAAAGAGGTCGGGTAACACAATTATGGTTTCTAATTGTGGCTGAAACTCAACAAAATATAACGAATTTATTTGCAGACGAATTCACTAATTGATTTCTATATTAGTTAGATGCTTGCTATTATTTTATATGTTCAGGGAAAAGTACAGCAATTATTGTACAATTAATCAATTATACTACATTATAGCTACAGCTCTCTCTATATAATAACTTATTATATACGTTAAACACAACAAATCTCGAATATATCCTAAAAAATAACGAAAATGTAGACATCCGCATCCGCATCCGCATCCGCGGATGTTGAAATCAAACATCCTCATCCGCATCCGCATCCGCGGATGTGAAAAAAATGACATCCGCTACATCACTAATATATATATACCCAGGCATTTATGTTATTTCCCATACAAATGTTACACTCACAAATGAATTCATTAAGGAGCCTTTTGAAGCTAGATGCTGTAAAGTGAAAAAGCTCGGAGAAAAACGCCTTACTTTATCTTATAGACACATGTAATTACGTGGATAAAACAACAAATTAGATTAAATTTATCTCTTTCATCTCAAAGGACACCGAGTAAAAGTTCCGAAAGTTCGTGTTCTCTAAGGCCCGATCTGTTTCACAGAACTAATTTGAGAACAATAACGAAATATGAAAACAGACAACCAACCAAACTCAGACGATAATATCTTTTTACCCTATTACTACGTTTCGCAAAAAATTAATGAAATAATATACACACTTCATTACAAAAATTTTGTCCAGAGTTCCTTTAATAAAGCAGACATATCAGATTTCATAAATTTAAGTTCAATTTCGTTACCATGGTAGCTGCGTTTTTTGAGAAAGCACTCGTTAACGCAAAATGAAAATATGACCTCTTTTTTATTTCATATTAACTGTTTATGAGGTTCCTGTTATGACAACAGAACACACCAAAGGAAGAGTTCATAGAAAGTTAAATCTTAACATTTTAAGATGTGTGTAATAGATTCGAGTGTTTCACTTCGAGTTCAAGCGTCATGCTCACCTCACTGAGAATGGGAATGGGTTATTAGATAAATACAATGAATGTATGTAAGTAAAACAAACAAAACAAACAAACAAAAAACAAACCTCTATATTCGGAAGAAGAATACAGCTTACAGAAATTTTACAAGATTGTTTAATACTTTGGTGTACAACTTAGATATCTGATATGGTATTAATACACAGTATTCTAATCTGAATATGCCGCTGGAGGCATGGAAGCTTTTAAGGCAAAATTAATGGGATTCTGTTTATTTATTACATAAGAGAAGTGAGAACAGCAAATAATAATAATAATAATAATAATTGAATCTAATATTCATAATAATAATAATATTAATAATTAATAATAATAATAGTTGCATCTAATATTCATAATAATAATAATAATAATTGCATCTAATATTAATAATAATAATAATAATAATAATAATAATTGCATCTAGTATTCATAATAATAATAATAATAATAATAATAATTGCATCTAATATTAATAATAATAATAATAATAATAATAATTGCATCTAATATTAATAATAATAATAATAATAATAATAATAATAATAATAATAGTAAACAATATGTAAAATTTACAAAAGTAGTGTTTGATTATTTTACACAATTTTAAATAAAATGTTCAATTGTAGATTTACCAGAAAATAAGTGATGTTTAATGAAAAAAATTGTAGAATCAATTATGAAATTAAAAGTGGTTAATGAAATTGATATATTTTAGATAGTTCATTATAAAATTGGAACTCTATTATGGTAATAATGCCAGTGGTGAACTTATGCATCAACAGGAGCTAATGAAGTACTTCTTTAGTGATTTGTGAAATATATTTAGTGGTGAAGCCTGTCTGATATTTATGGAAATTGCATTTCATACATCTGCTACTTTGAAAGAGAGTGCATTTCTTGGAGTTTCCATTGTACAGTTTGGTGTTTGTATAAATGGCTGGGGAGTCTAGTGTTACAATGATGATGAATAATGATGTATTTGATGGGGTGGGGATGATTGCTCTTTGAATGGGTGATGTATGTTGATTTTTACTGATAACTTTGAACATATAGAGAGTAACATTGAATTTGTATAAGTCATTTAACTTTAAACTATTTAGCTCTTTAAATGTTCAAAAGAACATTTCATATATTTCTTTGATCTACCCAATTTTGTAATGCAATATAATAAACATGGATGGATGAATAAATAATACAGGGTATGGAGTGCGTTTTGAGGAAGGGTCTTTTTAGTTTAAATAACATGGATCATGTCAAGAATAGCGAACCCAACTACTGCACGGTTCGCTATTCTTGACAAGGGAATTTTTGGGTTCGCTATTCTTGACATGGTAAAATTGGGTTCGCTATTCTTGACATGGGAAGTCCTCAAGGACGTTTTTATAACTTCAGACGGTAGGTTTATGTTTCCCAATTTTAAGTAATTAGTTAAGGACGTATTAAATGCTTTTATATTAGTCTTTTTTTATTTAACCAAACTAGCACGATGTAGTAATGCCAAGTTAAGAATATTAATTAATGTTTAATATAAATTTACTAAAAATTGTGATGATTACGATAAAGTATGGTTGTTAGATTTAAATTGTTTAAAATGGGTACAGTTGGCAATCTTGAAGAGAGGCCGACAGAGCGGAACCCACAAAAAGACTCAGTCTTGAGGCAACGCGTTACGTGTAGGTTGACGAAATGTAACGTAAAGTTAATTTAGTGAGTGTCCCTCTCCGACCTAAATTATTATATAGAAATTTCATACTCGCATACCCCTAATTAACTAAACCATTTTCGAAATTAATAAAACGTAATAAGTGTTAATAAAGAGTATTAATATACAATCCCCCTTCCCACTTTGTTTTATAACGAACTTTGAGTCAGGTCTAGGCGCGCTACCATGATATTTATACGATACGGCGAAAAGAGTGTAGAGAAACAAAGTGATAAATGAAAGAAATAGCAGATAGAGAATAAATAGAGATATAGTAAAGTAGAAAGAAGCGTAAATAATGAAGGAAAGTAAATTAATAAAGGCGAACACTACAACGACTTAACCTAACCAATCGTCAATGCCGTACAGTATAAAGAATCCTCTTCTCTTAATATATAAAAATAAATAAATAAAAAAAAATTTATTGTTTTTTATTTATTTTTTTAGGTTAATTGTACGCCCTTGACGATTGGTTAGGTTAAGTCGTGATAGTTTGGTTAATATTTGCTACCCGCAACCCGCACGAAGGGCGGGTCTTAGGCTAGTTGTAACATAAGAGAAATTGTAATATTTTAATATTTATTATATAAACAAATTTATAAATGCAAATAAATAAAATAAGTATTTTTACAATAATTTAATGACGTCACAGTGATTTAAATACATTGTCCGATTTTTAATTATTAATTCATTTATGTATTAATAATTCTTATTCATGATTTTTATGTATTTCTTCCAGGTTATTTACAACAGTTCATGTGCATGGAAAGAAATAAAGTAAACAGGTTAATTAATTTCTGTAACGCAATTGCCACTCAATTTCCTTTTTAATAAATTAGTATACGGTTCATTTTCATTTCAGTAAATTGTTTTATTTATTCTTTCATCAATAAAGTGAAGATTACATATGTTTAACTTTTTCCTTTACATGATATTTATATTGGGTTTGCTATTCTTGACATGGGAACTTTTGGGTTCGCTATTCTTGGCAAGGGAATTTTTGGGTTCGCTATTCTTGACATGGTAAAATTGGGTTCGCTATTCTTGACATGATCCAATAACATTAATACAAATCTTGATATTTTCGATTTGATATGTTGGGCATGACTTTTGAAATCTAATTTTTCGTCTAAAATAATGCCAAATACTTTAACTTCATTTACCCTTACAAGAGTAGCATTCACAACATTTATTTGATAGTTTGTATTTATATGTTTTGTGGAAATAATCATATATTGTAAGATGACTGTCAGGATCAGTAAAAGTTTATTAGCGCACATCCATTTATAAACATGCTCTAATTGCTTGTTTGTTTCATTTATCAGAAGATCTAAATAATGGTGGGAAGAAGTGAGTGTGGTATCATCTGCATATTGTATGCAATTTAGTGTGATTGAGAGATGAAGATCGTTGATGTGAATTAGAAACAGTAATAGCCCAAGAATAGATACTTGTGGGACCTCACTAAAATCAGCACTAAAATCACCACGTTGCCCCATTGCTACTATGATTGTAAATTATAGATTCCACGCCAACACTCTCTTAGGCATAACAGTGATGTTACACCATCGGAAGTCGAACCCCCGACCTCAATCTTTATAGTATAATAATTCGTTTATACACCATTGATATAACTGATAATATATATATATATTGAAGCCTAAAATCAGCACGCAACCCCACTGCTATATGAATGTCAGCGATATTAATAATAAAAGCAAATACAGTATATGCCACTGAGTGACGCCGTGCGCGTGCGTCCATCAGTGCGTCGTAGAAATAATACCCACATGCAAATAACAAATGGGATCAGAAGACAAAGGAATCCAGGACAAAAACCTCACTGGACAAAAAACCTCACTGGACAAAAACCTCACTGGACAAAAACCTCACTGGACACAAACCTCGCTGGACACAAACCTCGCTGGACACAAACCTCGCTGGACACAAACCTCGCTGGACACAAACCTCGCTGGACACAAACTCACTGGACACAAACTCACCACTTAAATGCAAAAGAGGACAAAAACTCACCAGACAAATGTTTTTGCGAAATACATACACTCTAGTTTAGATCTTAAGATTTTAAACTCATTGTAGATAATTACGCTTCATCTTTTAAATTGTTCTGTTTTAAACCAAATCGATATACTAATGTAGTTTTGGTCACTGATTTCAAAAATAACTTTCTTTTTTTGGAGAAATGAAAAACAAACATGCTAGAGCACTTTAAATAATTAATGTGTTTTTAACGAAAATATCACGACTTAACCTAACCAATCGTCAAGGGCGTACAGTTGATCTAACTGGGCATTCAATTGACCGAACCTAGCATTCAGTTGACCTAACTGGGCATTAATTTATAACGAAAGATTGGTAGGTTGGTGAAAAATTAATATTGGTTGGTTAGTTAAAAAGAAAATTTGAAAGATGAACAATTTGAAAGATGAAGAGTAATTACTCTACAATGAGTCTAAATCTTGAGATCTTAAGATCTAGACTAGAGTGAATGTATTTCGCAAAAACATTTGTCCGGTGAGTTTTTGTCCGGTGAGTTTTTGTCCGGTGAGTTTTTGTCCGGTGAGTTTTTGTCCGTGCCCCAAGACAAAGATATGTATTTAACGAATAAACATTCACTCGGAGTATATTACAATAATTTATTTATGCAAATATAAAGTGAGATCAGAAAACAAATATACTGTATGTATTTAACGAATAATAAACTCTTACTTGAGGTATATTAAAATAAAATAATTTATTTCTCACTTAGATTAATGGTAAATTGGTACTGTAATGATGTTTAAGGCTATGTATTCGCTATATATATATATTCGGAACACCTGAAGATCAGGGTCCCCAGCCTTCTTTAGTTAGCCTTACTAAAGAAAATATCACGACCTAACCTAACCAATCGTTAGGTCAACTGTACGCCCTTGACGATTGGTTAGGTTAGGTCGTGATATTTTCGTTAGTTAGCCTTATAAAGGTAATTAAAGAAAGCTGGGGGCCCTGATCTTCAGGTGACCCATATATTCTAGTGAATTTTTCCATTCAACCCACCTCAAGCGTTTTGTGGGCAGAGCTCGGCATTTTTACATACCAAAACATATATATTTGAAAAGATACCCTGATGCTAATCATTCTTCGTTTCATCTCTCGTCCGAGATGTACTGAAACGGACATATAAATTATATTTATCTGCTACTGCGTGCTTACATTCATTCGAAGCTAGCTTTAAATCGTTGTTGATATAATGTTATCTAATTTATATAGGGAAAGACTCAATATTTAGAATAGCTTTGATATATAATATATATATCGGGTCGGCAAAAAAATAAGTGAGACCTTTTAAATCCTTCATATCTGTGCAAATACGATATATAGAACCATGAAATTTTAATATGTTAGTAAAAGGTAATTTTATGGTTGGTATGCCATCTTTTAGCATTTTAGCTGAGAAATTGGAATTATGGCGAATATTCCAGAAAAATCTCGCTAATCATAGGTTCAAGTTGATAATTAAAACGATTTTAATTAACGTAAGCCAACTGCAGGAGGTTTGGACAAGCTTCTCAAGAAAATCGATAAAACAGGAGATATCAAAAGAATACCAGGTAGCGGTATTAAATTTGGCCACCAAACAGTCCTGATTTAAATTTATCGAGTCAAAGTAAGAAATGTCGCTCATTTACGACAGCTTCTTCTGGAAAAATGGGATGAGCTACCACAAGAACAAATCAATAAAGCCATAGATGAGTTCCGTCCTAGACTGAAAAAAGTTGTAGAAGTTCGTGGTAAACATATCGAGCATTTTTTTAACATCAAGGTAGCACCATATGAGTACCGTACTTTGTAACTTTTTATCTGCACATACATTGCAGTAGTAGTGTAAATGGAGAATTTCCAGTGGCATAAAGAAATGCTCAATAAATACGTAATTTTCATTAGTTTTCTTTGAAATCCGCTGACCATATAGGAAATTTACTTAGTTGTGGGGTGTGAAAAACATATTGAAATCTGACTATAACTTTGGATTTTACAGCCAAAGTTCGAGGTCTCCCTTTTTTCTTGCCGACCCGATATATATATGAACAATGCGGGCGAAAACAAAACTAAGGTTACTAAAATTTATATATATATATATATATATATATATATGTAGTTTCTAAGATATTTCTCTATTAAATTAAAAATGTTAATTGAAAAGATGCATATTGCATGGTATGCATTAGGTGGGGTAGAGTTGCGTTTCTGCGGTCACGATTTCTTTTTATCTTCTTTCTCTTAGGCGGCTGGATGCACGTAACGAGTGGGCTCATGGTGTGGAACATCTGATTTCTGCTCTTAATTCCTGTTTCCATCCTTTTCCTTTAACAGTATTTCATCACTTTGACAGCGTGATGGCTTTGCGCGTACATGGGTGTAGACATGAAGAGTTTAACCTTTACCTCTCTCTTAATCTTTTTGCAGCTAGCCTGAAGTGGGTTATGTGATTTTTGGTGGAATGATACCTCGGTAAATAGGGCTGTAAATATATTGTATAAAACCAAAGCCCTATGTTCGAGGTTTTGTGATAATACCAAGTGGTTGATGTGCGATCGGCACAAGTATATTATTGGTTAGTTTACACAGTAACGCTATCTTCTGTACGATATCTATGTGTGCATAGCTTAATTATAGAGCTAGCTTATACTGTATATTCTCCTCTTTCCTGTAAAATTTCCTTGGCTACTTTTCCAGGGTCAAGTTATTTTTCAACCTTTTTCCTCACCAGTCTCTGGCAGGGAAGGAGCAGAGGGTGGGAGAGAACCTTATGCCTTTCTAGCCAGTTTTATACTACTGCTAAAGTAGATAAAATATGAACCAGTTTAACAACAGCAACTCTCCGAGTGGACCGAAAGGTCTTTGAGGCTTCTTCTTGTCCTTATAACTCCTTGTAACTCTCTCTCTCTCTCTCTCTCTGGCAGAACAATATTTATTATTATTATTTCCACCGTTCGGTGTCGGTCAATGGTGAATATTATTATTATTTTTCTATCCTTCATTCCCCATAGTCAGTTACTTCCAACCAAGTCACATACACAAACAAACACACACACCAAAACTCCGGTTTTCGTTTCACACCTCGAGGTGATGTCTGTTCTCTCTCTCTCTCTCTCTCTCTCTCTCTATATATATATATATATATATATATATGTGTGTGTGGTGTGTGTGTGTGTGTGTGTGTGTGTGTGTGTGGCGTTGAGACAAACTTCTTTTTAAAATCTATAATTGTAAAAGATTTTTTAAAATTATATGAGGGACAACAAAATACTGTACCGAATATTAATTTACCGTGTACATTAACATTTGGAGGAAGTAAAGTACTAATTTAACACGTTTTTTGTCCAATTCTTTTATATTTAGATTAAATAATAAACTTACGGAGGCGAATCCCCGGCCTCAGGGATTACACCACACGCCAAAAAAAATAATATATATAATATATATATATATATAGTATATTATATTTATATTAATGATATATATATATATATATATAAAAGAGAGAGAGAGAGAACGAAGACTGCCCTTATTAGATTTTACTCAACATATTTATGAGATTCAACTTCAGCTACGTAAATATAAGTGATTACATATCTTCTTAGTTCTTGGCGTAAGAAAACTATACAGATTACAAATTTCTTATCTCCATACCCTGATAAGGGGGAAGCCAACATGCCATATAATTTAATTTATTTATATACTTATATATATATATATATATATATATATATATATATCATATTTCTACTGCTGTCATCTTTCTGGCTCTGGTCTCACTCTTCCTTCACCACAATTCGATCGGCGAAGCTTCATTTTCTTATAACAAAATCTCGTCACGCAGTTTACGCCGGTAGGCCCTTCCGTCTTTAGAGTTATCTTCCTCATCAAAATCGCAGGTCTGTATACCTCTCCTAGGCCACCGGTACTTGGCCTACAGTGTTTTGTTACGTCGTGGTAAGCTATTTCTTTTCAACGCTTATAATGACGACAAACTCTGCCTAATCGAATAGGCCCTCTTCAGAGTGTTCTCAATACCGTTCAATCTAACTCCCTGTTACGACCGCAGTGGGCCTATTCAATTACTGTACCAATACCGTATTTTGAATCACCTTGTTATTCCGCTCATTCATTTATTCATTTGTATCATTACTTCTTGCTGTGAGTCCACTATCGTGCTTTATTACCTAGTTGTTGTTTTCTTACTCATTATTGTAGTGTCCAGTACCGTACATTTCATTACCTAAATTGTTTCTTTTCACTATTGTAGCATTTAACTCTTATACTGTATAAAACTATCTCTTATTGTTAATAATCAGTCATTGTAATATTGCACAATTACCGATACATAATTGTTAATCACTGTGAACAAATACTATTTTATTTTTCTAATTAAACGAAAAACCAGTCATTTCTATCTCATTAAATATTGTTTATTTGGCTGAAAGGTCAAACTAGTGACCCAATATCATTTCATTTGATTTTATATATTATAATAGGCCTACCGTTGGGCCACTGCATACATTTCAACCCTTTGTTTTGATACTTTTTCAAAACTCGAACTCTGGAACATTTTTGAACTTCAGCGAATAAAAATCTGAAATCTTGTCATGAAACTCCAAGTTTCTTTGTCAGTATAAATGTGACACGCAGAACACAAAAATACACCACGAAATAAAATTGCAGTTTCCTTTTTCTTCCATAAAATTTTAATCTTGTTCATTTTCTGAGTATTGTGACATGTTAGGAAATTTTTTTGGAGCAAGTGTAGTTTACGTCCCCCTGACGCAAAAGGGGACACAACTACACTAGGTCAAAGTTGGGGAACGTAAACTACACTAGGATCTTTAGGAAACATTTTTTAAATGAATCCATCAAATAAAACGTTAAAACTAACGAAAATATTACGACTTAACCTAACCAATCGTTAATTTATATATATATATATATATTTAAATTGACAATTGGCTAGGTTAAGTCGTAATGTTTTCATTGTTTTAACATTTTACTTGATTAAGTATACGCGGACGAAGTTGGGGAACGCAAACTACACCAGGATAATGTAGGGGAACGTAAACTACACTAGGATAATATAGGGGAACGTAAACTGCACTAGGCACTACTACAGGGGACGTAAACTACACTTGCTCCAAAATTTTCATTTACATTTCCGGTTTTGGCAAATAAGATGTTAAATTAGACTAATTTAGGATCTTTTCCGTTTGACTGCCGCCATTGAAACATAAGAGGTGAGTGCCCCCAGCCTTCTTTACTTAGCCTTATAAGGCTAACTAACTAAAATATCACGACCTAACCTAACCAATCGTTAGTCAACTGTACGACCTTGACGATTGGTTAGGTTAGGTCGTGATATTTTTGTTAGTTAGCCTTATAAAGCTAACTAAAGAAGGCTGGAGGCCCTGATCTTCAGGTGATCCCCTTATTTTTCTGAGTACAACGATTAAACTTAAAATTAAGCATGGATCTTGAAAGTAATTAAAATTGTTTATAAGAAAACAAATTTGAAGGGGAAATAAGAAAAGCTTTTTTTATAAAGTAACTTATTTTGTATCATCAAGACATTTCAGTTAAAATACAAAAAGTTTAATTATGTTTCAATGGCGGCAGTCAAACGGAAAAGATCCCTAATTTATTTTAAGTTCAATTAGGTTGGGCGAGCTACGTAAGATTAGTATGTTTAGGTCATAATATAAGTAATGCAATAAAGATAACATCGAGATGGAATTAAATCAGCAAATTGCAATGAAAATCAAAATGGAAGTAAATCGAACCAAAATAAATTATGTTTGGCCTTTTTCCGTTCAGTGTATTTTATGTAACTCGTAGCACAGACATATTGTGCTCGTACCGACTATCCTGTTACGGAAGTAAGATTACGTTTAAGTTTTAATACCCAGCTACAGCTGGTGAAGCCACCGCCAGTGACTCAGTGGGCAACGCCGTTTACCTATAAGCGAAGTGGAGACGCTAAGGTTGGAGGTTCGATTTTTTATGGTGCTTGTTAATAAATAATTGGCCGCATTAGTGAGGCTTGAACACTGTGCCAGTTTCTGGTCTTCCTGACTAATTATTGCAGTTGGTGTAAAGATAGTAACGTAATTAGTTTTAAAACATAATTTTTCACTCTTTCACCTTACATAATGTATTCAGTAGGCCTCTTAGCTCTTTCTTATTGAATTATCCATAACATTATCTTTACACTGATGGTGACCTTAACCCTCTACCGTTGAATAGGTCGAATACGTACCATTTCAAATACACGCATTTAGACTTAACCCTTAACGTTAACGTTTGGCGTTAAAGGGTCGAAGGTAAATCCGTTGTTTTATACCCATCATGCCCATGGTTTAGAAGAAAATATGAAATAATGTCTTTTTAGAAGAGTGTTAACTCCTAAACAATTAAATCTTTCATCTTAGATTGTGTGAAGAAAGAAAAACTAATATTCAAGATTCCTATTAATATAAAGTGCACTGAAAATAAGGCAATATAGAAATAATATATCTATAAAAGCTGAAACCCGGAAATTCGTACGCCAACATTTGTACGACGGAAATTTATACGCCAGCATTTGTACGCCAGAACATTTATATGACTGGAAATTTATACGCCAAGCATTTGTACGACGGGAATTTATACGTTATACGCAAGAAATTCATGATCAGTTAATAAAATTGAATTTGAAACTAGGTAAGTTAAAATACAAATTATCACAAATTATGAAATTACATATTACAATAATTAAATGCATAATTGAAACTAGATTTCAGCTTATCAATTTAAGAGAAATGTAACTAGCGATATACAGAACGAATGTCATTTAAAAAGTCGGAGAACAAATCTTGCGAGTTTTTTCTCATTAATCTCCAGACCTAACCTAACCTAACGAATGTCATTTAAAAAATCGGGGAACAAATCTTGCGAGTTTTTTCTCATTAATCTCGAGACCTAACCTAACCTAACCACCTGTACCTATTCAATAACCATTTACCTACCTGTTAATCCTTTAATGCGCTGTGATACATGATAAAATTTAAAATTCTTCAAATTGAAATTATTTTCAAAATATTTAAATAATGTTTACTTTTATTTATTTATTTTTTTTTGCACCTGTGCTTATGTTTATATAAAGAAATGAAGTCACGGTTATTATCATGGGTAGATCGCATACTTAAGTCAAAAAAGTCTGGCAGAGCGCATACTTAAATTACCGTCGTACAAATGTCAGTCGTATAAATTTCCAGTCGTATAAATGTTCTGGCGTACAAATGCTGGCGTATAAATTTCTGTCGTACAAATGTTGACGTACAAATTTCCGCACACGATAAAAGCTACCTTATTTCTACTATAAGAATTACATTTGGTTCCATTTTTATAAGGGTAGTATAAGATTTTCCTCTGTGTATACTTTTTTTCAACAAATCTGGAAAAAATATTACAAACGTTTTGTTCACTATATTTTATTTCCTGCCAAACGGAAAGCATATACATAGTTAAGAAGGTATTATTTATATTATAATACTGAAATACAACGGGTATAAAACCTGCAACTATACAAAGAAAATTTTTACTTCTATTACACGTTTTAAACCAACACCAAATGTAAATAGCTTAAAGATGCAGAATTATTTAGCTTAAAAATGGTACTTTACATTAAAAGAAGGATAAATCTTAACATTCTGTCTCCTTTTACCACAATAAATTAAATCAACTTTTAAAATGAATGTTTAAGTGGCTTACCAAATTTTTGATAAACAACATTTTCCCATTTTAATGCTTGATATAACCACCATTTTTATTCTGAACTTGAAATTTTCGAGGTATAGAAGCACAAGACTCCTGAACAGTAACTGAGTTCTTAAACTGTCTCATATTTCCCGTACGTGGGTTTTTTCCTAATTCTTCTTCCCCCATCCTTCAACCATGCAACCCCAAAAGTTTTCTTCAACCGGGCTAAGTTCAGATGTCCAGTCGAAAGGTATTCCATCTACTC